>PVLD010014559.1:0-51876 GCA_004027595.1 Dinomys branickii | reverse complement strand
TCTGACTAAATTTGCATGTCTGTATATGGGTCCATACATCTACAATTCGAAGATATCAATGGATAAAGCAACAACTACTGTTGAGACCATATCACCTTGTCTATAGATTAGTTGTGATTGTACTATTTTCTATGATAATGGGTGTCTGTTTGTCAATATGTTTTTGTACTTTTATGTTTCTAAAATAAAAAAAAAGAAACAATATATTAAAAGTTATACAGTTGTGAGACTCAGAAACATGATTCAGTGTGTATACTATTAGCAGAAAACTTTTTTTTCTTTTTTTAAATTTTTTTTAATTTTAAAAGTAAAAAAGAAAAAAGGAAAACATTAACAAAGAGACACAAAGTAGCACAAGAACAGTACAATAAAAACTGAAGTATAGACAAAGTGACAGGAAATTAACAATTGTTGTATTACATATTGATAACTTCAAAGTGTATGCTCAGGAAAACACATATAGACAGTCTTGATCAAACAACCAATCATTAACTGTTCCTTTCCCTAAAGCGACATAAGTCAGTAGTGGAACCATGTTAGCCATCTTGCATATACATACATACATACATACACACACACATACATACATACATATTTGTCCCTTTCCTCCTTTTCTCCTTCCTCTCATCCCATTTGCTCTTTACATTTGAGCAGATTCCCTTCATACCTCCTAATTTATATTCCCACTTTCAAGTTCTTACACTAGTGATACAATACGTTGCTTGCGTATGTACTTCTGATTTATTTCACTTATGAGTATGCTGTCTAATTGTGACCATTTGCCTATAAAAGCCTCAAATTTGTCTTTCTTTATAGCTGAGTAATATTCCATTATATAAAAATGCCAGTTTTTTTTTTTTTTTATCTAGTCCTCTGCGGATGGACATTTGGGTTGCTTTCTTTTTTTTTTTTTATTTAAAAAAAATAAAAGTACGAAAACATATTAACAAACAGACACCAATTAGCATAAAAAATAGTACAATCACAACTAATCTATAGACAAGGTGACATGGTCTCAACAGTGGTTATTGCTTTATCCATTGGTATCTTCGAAGTGTAAATATATGAACCCATATACAGATATGCAAATTTAGTCAGACAATTAATCCTCTCAACAACAGAAAAAACACAAAAACCAAAAATCCAAAGACAAAAAACAAAACAGGCAAACAACAACAACAACAAAAAAAAAACCACCAATAGTTGCTGCTTTGCATATTGATATCTTCGAAGTGTGTGTTCAGGATAACACAAGCAGAAAACATTTAACCCAGTGATTCAGTACAAACAATGCATATTCGGGGTTTTTCCAGCATCTTTATTAAACAGTAATTTACATTAAAAAGACTGTACATATTTAGTATGTGCAGTTTGAGTTTGGACATACGCAGACCTCCATTATTCAAATGTTGATTTTAAAATTAAATGGTTTGTATCTAGGGTCTATGTAGTTGGTTTACATGTCTTTTATTACCATGGACTGCAAATGTGGGTGGTAAAGCACTTGCCTAGTGTGCTCAAGATTCTGGATTCAGTCTTCAACAATGCAGAAAAATAATATATTACTACAATTTTTTTTAGAGATCTAACATTTTTTTACTTTGGGAATTTGTTAAAATGTATATTTTCTTTGTTCTTAGTTATATACGATTAATAAAAGAAATATTTTGTAATCATTCCAGTCTCCTCTGAAAGCACCATCCCTGAACCCATAAGACTTTGTGGGACATCTTAGATGATAGCTCTGTATTCTATTTTACTGAAAATAAGGCATTTCACACCTTAGTACTTTGAAGTTAGTAAATAGGCCGATTATTTTTAAAATGATTAGAATTTTTAAAGTATTTTGGGTTAGTATTTTAAAGTTGTATAGTGTTTTTCATTTAATCCCCTTTATGATGCATTGTTAAACATTATGTTATAAGAAGTATTTTTTCTTCATTACCAAAGAGTCACTTTTTTAGACATGATAAAAACCTTATGTTGGATTATACAGGGGTCAAGGAAACATGGTAAAGACTGCCAGATAGCCAAGAAAATGAATTATTTTTTAAATGTTAGGTTTTCTTTCTACATATTATTCAATTATATATTTCTAATGCATATTTTCTTTAATCTGAGTTTGTATATATTTAAGATTTATGGGATCTTAATATGAACCAAGCCTGGGATCTCCAAACTATTAAGTGTATGTGTAAGTTAATTTTGTTTGGTCCATAAACAGTACGGAAGCTTCAAAAAAAACTATGAAAAATGTTTTATACCTTTATGAAAGTAGTCTTCTGTGATGGAAAGTTTAAAAATATTCATTATTTCTAGCTCTATTCATGTGAAGTGTATGTTCCATTTGGAATCTTGCTCTGTAAAAATTATGCAGGTGTCTATCTGATGCTCTAGTTAGATTAAACTTTTTTTTTTTGTACCAGGACCTTGTGCTTGCCAGACAGGTGTTTTGCCACTGAGTTGGATCCCTGGCCCCAAACTATCCTTGTTATTTATAGACCAAATTATTTTAGAAATTAGCTGAGTATGGTGGCACATGCCTGTGATCCCAGTACTGGGGATGGCTGCTGACGCAGGAGGACCACTATGAGCTGGAGGCCCCCCTGAGCTACGTAGTGGATTCAAAGCCAGACTGAACTGCATAGCAATATTTGTCTCAAAAAAAAAATACATAGAAGTATTAAGTATTTCATTCTACTAAATGTTTCACTAAGTTCATGATAACTAAGAAATAGTTATTCTTCCTTATTTTTATTTCTCATCAGATTTTGAAAGGTGGGGTTCTGATTATTTATTGAGAGCTGTGGTTGATTTTGGACAGGAATTTTAAGAGATTATGGAAATAAATATTTTAACCATGAATCCAATTTGTTTACAGATATTTGATATTTCTTGGGATTTGTACCAGCCAAATAAACTTGTCAGCTGTGGTGTAAAACATATCAAGGTACTAAAAGGGTTTTGTTTTATAATACTCCTGTTTAATTTCATTTTCTGCTATTTAACTGTATATTATACTATTAATAATTTAGGGTAGCTTTAGAAACTTGACAGTATTTATTTTTTAAATGTCAACTTTAATGTTTGTATGTTCAGTCTAACAAATACTGATTGTGTAGCTACTTTGAAACATTGTAAAGGATATAGATGTGAGTAAGAATTAATTAACCACTCTCAGTAAAGGAATTTATAGTCTGGTGAGGTAGGATTCATTGTAGTCATCTCGTTTCTTCATGTTTCACTTACAAAGTAAAAGATAGTATTAGGGAGCCTTTTATTCACAGAGCAAGAATGCTACGTAGAACCAACACAGATGAAGGTGGCTCTGCCAGCTATTTAACCTGTTTGGGCTTTTTTCAAATTTTAAAACTGACAGCTCTTATCCTTGAAGAGTTGATGATTAAAAAGACAGCATATTTCAGTGCCTAGCACAGGGTCAGCTTTCTGAAAGTGTTATTTTTTCTTTTTGTGTATTTGCCCTCTAATTTGACTTCCGCTTTGATAACCATTACTTACTTTGCTCATGGAAGCTGTAGGTTTGATTTTAAAATTATAGTTGAGGATTTGAAACCCATAGAGTTAGTAATGATATTCATCTGTGTCTAATATGTCACTGGTGCAAATGGCACATGCTTGCTTTTCTTATACTCTCTTGTCTAACAGTTTCTGAACACAGTTAATTCCTAGTGAGTCCATTGCAGCTTAACTGCTGCTGCAATTCTGTTTTTTATATTCTGGTGTTAGCTTGTTGAATGACTAATATTAAATCTTTATCTTTTCAAAAACTATAGTAGCAAAGGCACTATGTTAGGCACATTATGTAAACACTATGAAGATAGAGATTTTTGTCTTGTTTATCTTTGATAGCAAGATGATGCTTGACAGATATATACATATATATCCTAATAAATGATTAGCTAATTATGAATAAAGAGATCTTACCGGTGATTTATATTGTAAATAAAGCTAAAAGTAGGGGCTGGGGGTATAGCTCAGTGGCATAAGCGCTGCCTGGCAAGCACAAGGTCCTGAGTTCGATCCCCGGTACCAGGAAAAAAAAAATAAAAGTTCCTAATTTGTTGTCCATTTAAAAAAAATAAAATAAAATAAAGCTAAAAGTTACATTTTCAGGTCTTTTTTAGAACAAACAAAACAAAACAAAACACAAAATTTAATTCAGTAAAGTACTCACTAATTATTTAAATGGATGTTATAGTATTTGTTCTTTGAGGCTTAGGACTTTAAAATATATGTATAATATTAATATCATATTATTTTAAATGGTAATTTACTTACTACAAAGTTAAATTTACTAGTCATGGAGGTATATGCCTTTGATCGCAGTACTCTGGGAAGCTGAGGCAAGAGCTTACAAGTCTGAGTCCAGCTGTCTCAGAATTTTAAGAAGAGGACTCAGGATGTCGTTTAGTGTGTAGATCCTGGGTCAATCCCCAGTACTGCAGAAAAAAATTAAATTTATTCTATCAACCTATTAATTTATACAGAATTATTTAATGTATATGTCTACCCTGTCTAATTTAAAACAAGAAATTTCTCTCTATACACTACAAAAATTTCCTGAAATCCACCTAATAGAGCAAACCCTCTGGTTACAAAGATTTGTATTTGACTTCTCTATCATCTCTAATTAATGAACAAATCATTCTAAATTGGTATCTGTCTTATTTTTAAACTTTACAAAAGGAAATTGGTCAACTTTTAAAATATCAAGAGCAGCATACAGTCTTCCCTCTCCATTTGTAGTTTCCATTAGAGATTAAACATTAGAGTTGGTCGTTTTTCCTGGTAGAACATGGTGTCTTATCTTCATTTTCATTGCAAACTCATTCATGACATTTTATCTCTTTCAAGTAGTTTTTTTAGAAATCTAAGGAAAGCATAGTATATTTTTAAAATAATCTAGTTCAACCCCCTTATTCTTACAGATAAGGATTGAAACCAGTGATTTACCTGCAATTACATAGCTTTTGGCAACCTTAGAATGAGGATGTGAACATTGAGTGCTATTGTATCATAAAGCAATTTCTTAGGTAATTTTTAGTCTGCTATTCTGATATAGCACTGAAGTATTGGAAATGTTTTATTTTACAAGCACTCTTTAGTAACCTGACTATTATACTATGTACTTTCCAGTTTTGGAGTTTATGTGGAAATGCTCTGACCCCAAAACGAGGTGTCTTTGGTAAAACGGGTGACCTTCAGACAATATTGTGCCTAGCCTGCGCTCGAGATGAGTTAACATATTCTGGTGCACTCAATGGAGATATATATGTCTGGAAGGGGGTCAATCTTGTACGAACAATTCAAGGAGCCCATACTGTAAGTGTATTTCAATACTTTTAGATGCTAACTACTTAACCTCCTATCTTAGTTACTTTTCTTGTTGCTGAGACAAAATACCTGGCACCCAAAGTTAAAGGAGGGAAGGTTTATTGTAGCTCACAGTTTGTAGAGGTTTCAGTCCATAGTTGCTGTTCTTCAAGGCAGGGTAGCACAGCAGAGGGGCGTCACAGAGGAGAAACAGTTCAGGGCAGGCAGAAGCAGCCGTGCAGAGAAAGAGCAAAGGAGCAGGGAAGCAGCAAGCACCAGCAGCAGCCCTCTTCCTGCCCTGTACTCATACCGGGGTGGGTTCATCAGCATAGAGTGTGACCAGTGTTGCTTCTCTTCTGGGTGAAAAGTGGTAACTTGTTGTGTGAATTTTGTTTCCCATATTTACATACTTTTCTATTAATTGGCTTTTTAAAAAATCCTTTGCTCCTTTGTGATTGTTGGGTTGGTTATACTTTTGAATTGTTTTTCTTCATTTGTATACCAGTGATAGTTCCTTTTCAGTATACATATTGAAGTTATTCCATAATTCGTTTGTCTTTCTTAGTGATATCTTCCTTTATATGCTGCAGTTTAAAACTTCTTCTTGATGCCCTGTGGTTTTTATGCCATGCATAAAAAAATCTCACAACCCGAAGTGTGGAGGACCACCTAGGCAACTCTCTTTAAAAGAGGAGTACTTGCCTCTATTTTGGCTCAGCCTGATCCCATTTGTATTGATATGTACTGAGCTGGCTGGGACTTTTCCTTGTCCCTTCAATTAGCTTTAAGCAAGGCATATCGGTCTAGCCAAGGTGCTGATGGTAATCTTGGAGACGGCAGGCATGTTTCCCTGATTCCTGCTCATCGGCCCTCATCTGTTTCCCACCACTCTCACAGTCACTCATCCTCAAGCCACTCCCTTCTTCACAAATGGATAAAATCTGGATTTGGTCCTAGGTATAGGCCTTTGTTCCCGATAGCCATCATCATGGCTGGACTTAGGATCCCCCCACCCGGCTCCCCATGACTGTAAATATGCTTTAGTGTCTTTATTCTCACCATGGGTTGTACTGGAAGTGGTAGATTGGGATTAATTCCCTAGAATTCCAATAACTTTTCATGGGATTACAAATAGAAACCTTCTGGGCCATGGGGAGGACTGGGAAGGGTTCTCTATACCAAAGTCCAATAAGTCTTGTTCTCATTTTTTCTATTTTTTTATCGTTATGTTTAGAATTTAGTCTTCTATAATTCATTTATATGTATAGTATTTTCAAGTTAGCATTGCAGCAAGTACCACATTAACTATATATTAAGTTTCTAAGGACGTATTTCTAGATATTTTGTGTTTTCTGATACTCATTTATTCCTATCTCATATCAAAATATTGCTAAGTGAATTTCTAGCTTTTATAGTAGATGTTTTTAAGAAGCTTTTATTGTTACTATTTCCTCATCTAGGCAGGAATTTTTAGCATGAATGCTTGTGAAGAAGGCTTTGCTACTGGTGGCAGAGATGGCTGTATTCGTCTTTGGGATTTAACTTTTAAACCAATTACTGTGATTGATCTCAGGGAAACAGATCAGGGATACAGAGGTAATAATAAAACAAATGTCTCATTACTAGACACATTCTAAACATACCAAGGATTGTTTCTTTCTTTTGGTAAACATAACTATATGTTTTGAAAATATAAATAAAATGTTTTGCTTTGTTTTTTTAAAAAATATAAATAAAATGTTGATTTGCCCTTCACACTGTATACATTTTATTTGAAAGCTGTTGAAGAGGATTTTTGCCTATAGAAATTTCGGGTTCACTGTTATGACAAAGATTCTTTTATATATCTAATGCCTGTTATAATGTGAGATGTGTCAGGCATTTTGTTAACCTTGGATTTTGAAAATACTTCAAGAGGGCTGGGGGTATAGCTCAGTGGAATAAGCGCCTGCCTAGCAAGCGCAGGATCCTGAGTTCGATCCCCAGTACCGCCAAAAAAAAAAAAAAAAAAACTTCAAGATTAGAATGCTAAACAAAACTCTTTACCAAGGAAACTGTTGCAAATAAAGTATATTGGTAATTTAAATGTGTATAGGTATGTTTTCTTTCATTCAATTTGTAAGCAATTGTTTTTTTTTTCTTTTGGGTACTTAAAGTACAACAAGATCTTTAATAATAAAATTTAACATATCATTTGCTGAAGTGGTATTGTAAACCCCAGACTGGAAGTTTCACTGGTCTCAAATTGTATTTTAGTTGCTTGGTAGGTGCACAGCCTGGGGATAATTAGTTAATTAGTTATCTCTTTTTATTATGTTGAGCATTATAACATTTTGAAGCTTACAAAATAATTTTTTATTTTATAAAAGTTAAGAAAAAACTTCATAATTAATAAGAGAATAATAATAGTTATTACACAGTGTGTAATTCTCTTTGTTATCTTCAAACTACAACACATAAACCAAAAAGGGTTTTGCAAGAAAGAAACAAACAGGTAATAACACAAAACTTGCTTTTCAACAAACTAAGGTAAACTAGTGGTATAAATGAAACCAATTAGCACATATACTGAAATATCTTTAAGACAAAGGAACTTGTGTTTTGTGGAAATATTTGAATTTCTCCCTACTTCCTATCTATTGTTCTTCTATTTTACTCTTTATTGGATGCTTTAAAGATTTGATTACCACAAGAATCTGTACAGTATGTAGTAACTGTTCTATTGGCCATATTTTACAGAGAAACAAAAACAACTTTCCTAAGGTTGCTTGCAAAAAGAATTGTGCAGTTTGCAGAAAAAGTAAAAATCTCTTTTGAATCTGTTTATGAAAAGATTGAAGAATTATAGGCAAGTGAAAAGTCACAGCATTACAAAAGAAAAATACAATTCTATAAAGTTCCTGTGTAATAATTTATTGAAACAGACTGTAAATGCTATTAAAAGGAAGTAGATTATCAGTAGTTGTCTAACAGGGAAGAAGAAGGTGCATATCTTGAAGGACGGGTAGAAATGGATATATAAAAAGAAATATTCCATGTAGAAAACAACATAGAAAATTGAAGAAGAGAGAGTACAGAATAAGGACTTGAGCATTTCTCCTATCTTAACATTCAAGGTATAAAAAGTCCAAGATTTAATTTTCATTTGGGCAGAATGGCATTATTTTATTGCAGCACTGATATTTAACACAATTATTAACATTAAATACATTTTTTACTAGGTTTGTCTGTGAGGAGTGTTTGTTGGCGAGGTGACCACATTTTAGTTGGAACACAGGATAGTGAAATTTTTGAAATTGTAGTACATGAAAGAAATAAACCTTTCCTAATCATGCAAGGACATTGTGAAGGTGAACTCTGGGCACTTGCTGTCCACCCGAACAAGCCTTTGGCTGTGACAGGAAGTGATGATCGTTCAGTCAGGTAAGCACAGTACAGAGTCATGGCATAGACTGAAATTTGTCCTTAGATAAAATTGAAAAAAATACTTAGATTTAAATTTTAGGGCTTATAGTATATCAAATGAATGTGATAGGTACTTAATAGAATTAATAACAGAAATATTTTTTCTCTCAAAAATATAGTTTGTTTCATATTAGAATGTACAGAGCTGTCTATATGTTTTTAATAGCTATTGGATATATGAGAATTTATTCAGCTAGCCATTTCTGATAGAAATTTAGTTTCTTACAGTTTTGTGTCTCCATAAATACAGCATTTTCAATGAACATCATTGTACTTACGTCATTTTGCACAAGTATACATATGACTATCTCTGTGATAAGTTCCTATTAGTATGTAAAGGACATATGCATTTTAAAATTGGCGGGTAAATACCTTACACAGAACAGGAAAACTTTACACACTATCAATACATGACAGTGCCGGTTTTCCCAAACCCTTACCCAGAAAGGTAAAGGATGGTATTTTATGTTTTGAAGCTATGTATTTCTCACCTATTAAAGACTGTTAAATATGTTTTCATGTGTTTGGAGGACATTTCTGTCTCCTTTTTTGTGACAAGAAAGGTCTTTGCCTATTTTTTATTAATTCATTGGTTTTTCCACTGATTGATTTAAAATAGACTCTAATAATATCTGTGTGCATAATTAAAGAAATAGCACTTTATCTATAATAATTCTCAAAGAGTGGTTCTTGGATCTCCATCAGCATTACAAAGGAATTTATAAGAAGTGCAAATTCTGAGGCCTTTCGCAGGACCTCATACAATAAATTCAACAGTTTAACCGTCCTTCCAAATGACTTTGTTATGGCTAAGGATTTAAATTACTTACTGGTCTTGCTTCCAGGATCCTTAAATCTCTGAGCAACTGTTTGCACTAAAAGGCCAACTCTTAAGCAAGTCTACTTCTCTAGACACATTTCCTCAGCTGCTCCACCATTCCGTCTTTATAGGAGGCCTGGCCTTTTGCGAGTGTGCCTCCAGCGGCAGTTGTCATGTGTTCTTGTCCTCCGTACTGACTCCTTCTAGGGCCTAGCCCTGCCCAACTGCCTACAATATTTCCACCTAACTTAGCTGTCTATAATAAATGTTTAGTCTAGTAACATTAATGTATATTTGTGTTCTTCTAACATAGCTATACAACAATTACTTAATAAATAAGGCTTTGCCATCTAACAGCATTATCTACATTCCACTGGCACTTTTAAAATGCAATATTTAAGGTTCACTATTCTCTTTTTCCTCCTTTTTAACATGATGGATACATACTGATAGTAAAAATAATAAATTTTTACCACAATTGATGTAGTTCAAAATGTAGACTCTGGGTTTAATCTCCAGTGTGATTGATTGGTTGATATATATTTTTATATAGATATTCTTTTTAATGTGAAGAAGCTTTGTTAACTTATTTAAAAATATTAATTTTCACTACTGTTTTATCTTTGTCTATGTAACTTGAAAGTATAATCCTCATTTCTCAAACAGTACATCTTTTCTAATCCTTTCATTATTGATTTCTAGCATTGTAGGCTGTAACAGATTCTGAATATGAATACTTTTAAATTTCAAAGACCATATATAGTAATTTTTTCTATATATATATATATCCATCCATCCATCCATCCATCTTTTGATTAGGGTAGAGATCATCTAACTAAAATGAATGATTGGAATGAATTAATGTGATTGTATTGTTTTTAAAAATACTTTTGTCAAAAATGTGACTATTAACTAAAAGCTTTTCATAGTCATTATTTTGAAAGTACATGTTAATTAACACTCTATTTTTTAAAATCAATTTTACAGGATTTGGAGCTTAGTAGATCATGCATTAATAGCAAGGTGTAATATGGAAGAACCAATTCGCTGTGCAGCTGTAAATGTAGATGGAATCCATCTTGCGCTGGGAATGAAGGACGGTTCGTTCACTGTACTTAGAGTAAGGTATGGTATTAGGGTAGAAGTAGAAACAGTAACTTCCTGTTCAGTGAGGTACAATATGTAATACTCATTTTTCACCCACTTATTTTTCATCCTATTCTTGAAATGTGTTTCAGATATTGCCCCCTAGAATATAAAATAGATTTATAAAAGCATAGCTTTGTGAGAAAAACAAGCTCAAAAACCTTGGTTTGAGGGGTTAAGAATGCTTAGGAGAGCCAGGCATAGTGATACATTTTTGTAAGCCCAGCACTCTAGAAGACTGAGGCAGGAAGATTTTGACCATTGCCTTCCTAGAAGTTGGGAATATTGTAAATTAGCCAGAGCAGCAAAGCAAGTCCTTGTCTCAAAAATAGAGAAAGAACTATAGGTGTAGCTTAGTGAAAAGGCCCTGGGTTCAATCCACAAATCCCTAGTACTGGGAAAAAAATAAAATTCAGTAGATAACTTAATACATTTTTGAGATATAACTTTAGGTCCTGACTTTCCTTGGTGATATTAATTTTTAGTAATAAGCCCCTACATTAAACAACCCCAGGGGTGTAAAACAAAATGGGTAGATTTCTTTTTGCTGTCATTCTTTGCATCTTTATGCTTTGAGAAACAATGCCTGCATCTCTTCCTTTGAGTAATTTAATTTAATGAATTTGTTTTAAAAATTAACACCTGGTGTTGAATTGTAGCTGAGTGCATCCAATTTGAATCCTGTGTAACCATTAAAATTTTGCTGCAGATCCAGAGATATTCACCAGCAGTATTCATGAAATCTGGTTTCTCTAGCTATTCAGTAGCTTAATTCAGAAACCACTGATTAATTTCTCTCTTTGCCTCCCTTGTTCTGGAGAGTCTGCTCCCTCAGTAGTTCTCGAATTAATGTCCTTCCTTCCATCCCCCTCACCGTACTCTTGTGTAGGCTTTTGTCATCTCCTAACTGGATCGGTGGAATGACTAGTCTCCTTTTCCCGCTTTTCTTCTCTCTAGATCTTTTTCACTCTTCACTGATTGTGATTCCTTTTTAAACACATTCATTTGCATTCTTCTTTACAAAGTATGAGAAAGGATTCATACTGTGTTTAGGATGAGATTCATAATCCTGTGCATGGTTGGCAGCTTCTCTCTCCAGCAAATTTCTTAATACCTCAGTCTCTTTCATCTGTACAAAACTTCCTTCACTTCAGATACATCATATGTTCTGATACTTTTGAACTTTTATATGTACTAACTCCTCTTTTAGAAGTAGGTTTTTTTTATTTTAAAAATAAAGGAAGAAAACATATTAACAAACAGACATCCATTTATAAAATAGCGTAAGAACAATACAAACAATACAGTTACAGACAAAGTGGTAGGAAATTAACAATGGTTGTTGTATTACATATGGATATCTTCAAAGTGGTTTCTCAGGAAAATAAATAGAGACGTGCAATAATGATCAAACAAGTAATCATTAACTGTGCCTTTCAGTAAAGCAATAGAAGACAGTAGTACAACTGTTAGCTATCCTGTATATACATACATACATGATTTCCCCTTCTTTCCTTTCTCCTTTCCCACACCCCAGTTACCCATTACTTTTGAGCATGTTCCTTTCATTTCACAATGTCTGTCATACTTCCTAGTTTTTATTCACTCTTTCAGGTTCTTACACTAGTGAGACAATATGTTGCTTACACATGCAGGTCTGATTTATTCCACTTATGAGTATGATCTCTGGTTGTGACCATTTACCTATAAAAGCCTCGAGTTTATCTTTCTTTATAGCTGAGCAATACTCCATTATATAAAAGTACCACAATTTTTTTAATCCAATCCTCAGTGGATGGACATTTGGGTTCCTTCTACAATTTAGCAATGAAAAATTTTGCCGCTATGAACATGGGTGAACATGTATCACTGTGATATGATATTTTCATATCTTCTGGGAAAATACCCAGAAGAGGAATAGCTGGATTGAATGGGATCTCTAGACCTAGTTTGTTAAGGAATCTCCAAACTGCTTTCCACAGTGATTTCACCAGTCTGCATTCCCACTGGCAGTGGAGAAGAGTTCCTATTTCTCCTCAGCCTTGCCAGCATTTGTTATTGGTTGATTTCTTAATGATAGCCATTCTTATAGGGGTGAAGTGAAATCTCAGTGTTGTTTTAATTTGCATTTCTTGAATGATTAATGATATTGAACATTTTTTCATGTATTTATTTGCCATTTGTATTTCTTTATCTGAGAAGTGTGTATTCATCTCAGCTGCCCATTTTTGGATTGGGTCTTTAAATTTGGAGGGGCTGATTTTTTTAATTCTTTATATATTCTAGATAGAAGACCTTTGTCCAAGGGACAGTCAGCTCAAATTTTTCCCAATTTGTGGGTTTTCTTTTTACTCTGTTGGTGATTTCTTTAGATGTGCAGAAACTTTTCAGTAGGGTGAGATCCTAGTTGTTGATTCTTTGAAGTATTTCATGGGCAGTTTGGTTTTTGTTCATGAACTCTCTGCCTACCCCTATGTCTCCAAGGTTTTTACCTACTTTCTCTTCCAATAGATTTAATGTTTCCGTCTTAATATTGAGATATGTGATCCATTTTGACTTGAGTTTAGTGCATGGTGATAGACTTAGGTCTATTTTCAGTCTTCGGTGGGTGGCAAACCAGTTTCTCCAGCACCATTTATTAAAGAGGCTATCATTCTTCCAGCGAGTTTGTTTGGCTCCTTTATTAAAGATTAGGTGGCTGAGTGTATTTGTGGTTGTATCTGTGTCTCCCAGTCTGTTCCATTGATCTTCTAGTCTGTTTTTTAGCCAGTACCATGTTGATTTTATTGTAGTAGCTTTGTAGTATAATTTCAGGTCAGGGATTATAATTCCACCTGACTTGTTCTTATTCCCTAGGATTGTTTTTGCTATTCTGGTCTCTTCTGGTTCCAGATGAATTTAAGGAATGTTTTCTCTAGATCTGTGAGGTATGCTAAAGGTAGTTTAATGGGAATTGCATTGAGTCTATACAACAATTTTGGTAGTATGGCCATTTTCACAATGTTGGTTCTTCCTATGCATGAGCAAGGAATCTTTTTCCATTTATTGAAATCCTCTTAGGTCTCTTTTTTCAGAGTACTGTAGTTTTCACTGAGTAGATCGTTTACTTCTTTTGTTAGATTGACTCTTAAATATTTCCATTTCTTGGATGCTATTGTGAAAGGTTTGGTTTCCTTAATTTCTCTCTCAGTCTGTTTGTTGTTTGTGTATAGGAATGCTATTGATTTTTGGATGTTGACTTTGTATCCAACTACACTGCTGAATTTGTCAATTATGTCAAGAGGTCTTCTTGTGGAGTTTTTGGGGTCTTCCATGTAGAGTATCGTGTCATCTGCAAATAGTGATAGTTTTACCTCTTCCTTTCCTACCCTTATTCCTTTTATTTCTCTTTCTTGTCTCATGGCTCTTAGGCAAGCAAGAGCCATGAGACAAGAAAGAGCAGTTAGAAGTAGGTTTTTATGATAAGCTATGTTATGGCTTTTCTCTTAAACTGACTTAAAATTGTAGTAAACATGCATAATATAAAGTTTACCTTTCACCTGTTTTTAAATGTGAAACACAGTGGCATTTAGTACATTCACATTATTATCCCCACCATCCAACTCCAGACCTTTTTTATCTTTCTTTGTGGATTCAGCTTGGCATGACTGTAGCCATCTTGAAAGATAACCATCATGATAGTTGGAATAACTCTAGTCAATTTTTCCAAGATGTCATAAATATACAGACCTACAGTGTTGTGTGGAGCTTTACAACCAGACCGTGGCCCCTTTATAACCAGATACCAAGACTAGCTTAAGATACAGATACTAGCTTAAGATAAATCAGCTACATTCTGGCTTGGACGAAGTCACTTTTGTCCATAGGTGGATGGGTAGATGTGTATCCATCCCTCTTTCTGACCCAATTTCTAGAGATTCACTTGCTCTTGCTGCTGCCCAGGACTCTGCCTCTGCAGTGCATCCCTGTATTGCACTTTGTGCCTTCCTCAATTTACCTGCCTATTTCTCCTAAGTGTCCCCGCCTGTTGGGGCCTGGTGTCACACATTGATACCAGATTTCTCCACAGCATTTCCAAACCAAAGCTCTATACCTATTAGACATCAATTCTCTATCCACCTTTCCCTTGCCTTTGACAACCACCAGTCTTCTCTCTGTATCTGATATAACTGGACTAATCTAAGTACCTTATGTAAATGGAGTTTCTAAACTAAAATTTTAAAGTGTAGTGTAAAATTTGAGTGTTAATTAAATCCTCTTTCCTAGGTCCCTATAAACATACCTTATTTTCTTTTTCTGTCATGTCAATAGCTTCTTAAAATGAAATTAAAGACTATGAAACTTCCCTGTTAGGCTCTCAGGAGAGTTATAATTTTGCCATTGATTTGGTCATTGAATCTTGAATCTTTCTAACCAAAATCATCTAAGACTGAACATTTGTTCTTCATTTCTCTCATAAGTTAATTTCTTTGGAGACTGCTATTTAATTTTTCATGTTAGAAATCCATGGAGACTAGTTATGAATAATAATATTTGCAGTCAGTTTCAATTTTCTTTGTCTACAAGAACTGAAAGTATTGGAAGTTTTGGAATGGGAATGCTAATTTTATAGAGGTTTTACAAGAATTTACAATGTATGTAAAACAACTTAGAGTTCTATTATATTGCTGATATGCATTAAAGAGTTATGATTATTATTATTTTATACATTAATTGTCCTTTCAGTTATACATTTATTTGTCCTTTGAGTTACTGTGTGCCACAAACTGAGTGAATGTTATCTCTAATAAGGCTGTAATTCGGTTACAGAATTAAACATCGATAATAGAATCCTTGGACTAATGACCATTAAATGCCTTTGTAATTTAAATGTAAATTTTTAACTTACAAAGTAACCTTAATCCTTCTCAGTTTGCCTGTTCTTGGTTCACTTTGTATTCTCCATATAGTAAAGCAGGATTCATTAGTATGGCTGTACTAAGTACCTTCACAGGGAATGGTTATACAGTATTATGGTTGGAGAAACATAGAATGAGATAGAAGCTAACATACTGAATGTGCTGCTGGGGACTGAACGCAGTGCCTTTCACATGCTAGGCAAGAGCTCTTCTACTGAGCTGTATGCCCACACCCCATTCCATACTAATTCTTAAATTAAGGTATAAACAGGTGTAACCAAAGCCTTGATATCTTTCTAAAGATTCAACCCTGGGTTAAACTCACAGATTAGGGCCTTATTGTAACAAGACCTAACAGGCCTTTCATAATTTTCCCTCGACCTCCTTCACCAGATTTAACTCATACTATAGCCCCTTTCTTGTATCAGTTCAGTTACCTGGCCTTCTTAAGCTGAACTTGAATGCTTTTTTGCATAGAACTCTTTCATATACTGTTCTGTCTGCTGGAACATATATGTTTTACTACCAGACGCCATCTGTTCCTCAGAATAAAGTTTAGACATCATGGATATCTATTCCACTCCATTTAATAATGTCTTCCCAGACTCCTTTAGATAGGAATGACTCTTCTCTTACATTCTCTGATCAATGCTATGTATCTCTATGATGTGTTACAAACTGTTAATATTTAAATATTCTCAGACTTTGGACTCTACTTTTTAAAGAAATCATAGCACCCACATACTAGTTTCCCAGAAGCCTTCATCTAAAATTTTTAAATTAACAAGGTTCACCTAATAGCATCTTTCCTTTAAATTTGTCATAGAAACTTCATTATGAAAGAAGGTAGTCATGGCAACAAAATATATTATAAAACCAGTCAGCTGGCCAGAACCTCTTTCTCCATCACTGTTTTATACTGTATGTGATTTAGAGGAAAGGAGTATGACAGAAAAACCAAAGATTCGTAGCACACTTGATTCTATCATTAATTGGATGCACTTAAATCTTTAGAACAAAAATACTATTTAAAAATACCAAAATAATTCTGAAGTTTTCCAAAGGCATGTTACTAATGTTTGTGAGGATTATAGTATCTTAATAAAGGAAACATTAAAAACTATCTAATAAAATCTTAATTGTTAAAAAACCCTGCTCCAGATTTAATTAGAACTTAAAGGCAAGAATCAATGGGAAAGGTAGAGGTATATGAGTCTATCCTTAAGAGGGTCTTGCTAAGGCAAAAGTGATCAAGAAAGCTTTTTTAAAAGTACAAAAGCTTTAAATATTACAATGTTGGATCTAGCATAGGATTATTTTTCCAGTTCCAGTTCCAACGTTACATTGGTCATGGTAATTTCTAACTACTATAATTTAAAGGTCCCTAGATTCATAGTGGTACAACTGGAGATTAATTCTTGCACAGGGAGCAGCTTGAAGTCAGTGAAAGGCTTTTCTTTCCTGAGACCCATACTCTTTGATTTTGTTGTAGCTCATCAGTCCCTAGGGTCTATCATCATAGAAGCATCTACCCAGCATGCAAAGTGAGAGAGTGTGAAGAGGGTGTGCCTACTTCCTGAAAGAAGCATAGCTGGGAAACGGCTTACATCATTCATTTTTCTCACAACTCCTTAGTGAGTTCTGAGACACCTAGGTAAAATAACTACAAAGGAGACTGGGCAGTTTAATCTAGGAAAAGGGAGAAGTGAATTTTTGGTAAAGTGCTAGCATACTTTCACATATGCTGGGAGTTTGGGGTTTCTTTGGGTTTTTTGTGGGTTTTTTGTTTGTTTGTTTTTTGTTTTTTGTCCCCATTTGGAGTTAAGGGCTAGTTCTCATCTCTTTCTTTGTATGATTAGTATGATGCTAAAACTTACACTGGCAACAAATCAGATTCATCACAGATCACCCTGCTTCTGTCTTCACCATCATTTTCTATCTTGCCCGCCTCTTCTTGTACCCACATCATGTTAGTCGCCCTTGTTCAGCGGTGTCAGCCATTCGGATGTCTCTTGTTTTGGCTCATGCCATGTCTTCCTCCTGGAAAACATTCTCTCCTCTTTCAGACTTAGCCAGCACCTCAGGTTTTATACTTAAGTCAGATTTCAGCGTTCCCTGGCTCCTCCCTGTCTTCAGTCTAGTCTTACCCCTTCTTTCAGTATTTCTTAATAGCACTTCACATTTCTGTTGAGCAGTTACCATATTTTATCATGATTACATTATATTCATCTCTCAGAAAAGGTAAGTTTGAGTGTAAATTCTTAATGCTAAACCAAAGTAAATATTTAATATTATTGAAAGAAAGCTGAGTGTGATTGCCCTGAATTGTCTATTTGGAGACCTTAAAAACTGAAAAAAATACTTCGGTGTCTGAAATTATCCACCTAGAACGTTTTAGTTGAGTGATGGAAATTTTCTATGGGAAAAAGTCCCTGAGACTAATTGGAAGCATAAATTCTCACTTCCTGTTACCTCTTCGCCATCCTTGCCTACCTCTGCATCAGTACCACCACCTTGGAAACTTGGCAGTGTCAAACTAAATGTTCACCCACTTCTATGGCTGCTACCAGTACCTGTGTTACTTTGGAAACACATTTATAAGGCATCACTTAAAAAAAATAAAAGTTTAACTTCACTGATTGACAAGATCCCCAAGGGAGGAGTTTTTTCTTTTTTAAGGTTGAAGAGGTGGAAATAAAAATAGTGGTAGCTACAAAGATATATATCTCTATATAGATATATATATATATTCAGATATATCTCATATATTCAAGTGTATTGTTGAAATAATGTCCTTTTGTACTTCCTTTATTTTCAAATGTAATTTTATACATTTGCCTTGTAATAAAAATTTGTTTAAAAATTATAGTTTATAACTAAACATTTTTCTAAGCTCAGTATATATTTACAAAGAACTTTTATCATGAAAATCTGACTATTATTGCATGACTTAGATGTAAAGCACCTACTAAATTATAAAGTGATAGTTTTCTCTACTTTTTTTTCTTGTAGCTCTAGAGATAGAGCCCAGAACTTCATACATGTGAGGCAAGTGCTACCACTGAGCCTCACCCCAGCCCCACCCCATGTTCTCTACTTCTGACATGTGTACATTGTTCCTATATAGTTCTGTTCAGCAAAATAATTATTTCTGAACTAATACTACTCACTTACATTTATTTGGTAGTTTATAAACAGTTGATACAGCCTCATAGTCATCTTAGACACATTTGAAAACAGAATTCTCATGTGATGTTTGTTCATATGGCCTCATTTTTTTCTTTTTAACAGAGATATGACAGAAGTTGTACATATTAAAGATAGGAAAGAAGCAATTCATGAGTTAAAATATTCACCAGATGGAACTTACCTGGCTGTTGGCTGCAATGACAGCTCAGTTGATATTTATGGAGTTGCTCAGCGTTACAAAAAAGTTGGCGAGTGTGTTGGGTCACTTAGTTTCATCACTCATCTGGACTGGTCCTCAGACAGTAGATATGTACAGACCAATGATGGAAATGGGAAAAGACTTTTTTATAGGATGCCAGGTAAAACTTTTTAGTAAACTGTATATAGTTTATAGATTTAGTGTCTATTTGATATTTTAGAATTTCACTAGAAGCAGAATATAACTTGATTATGGGAAATCAAAGAGACTCAGAGGTAGTAGTTCAAGTATTATGGTTTTTTCTTTAAGGCTGCCCTATTAAATTGAAACCTTACTGGAATTTTCCCACTCCCACAATTATTGAGGTACAATTGACATATAGAAGTTATCTATATTAACTGTGATTTTTATGAATATATACTGTATGATTTCCATAATCAAGCTAATTAACATCCGTTAGCTCACATATTTTTTGGTATGGTGAGAACATTTAAGGTCTTACCTATTAATAGATTTCAGCTATAACGTGCAGTAATACAGTATTAGCTAACACGCTATTGCCAACATGCTACACATTAGATATTCAGAACGTATGTATCCTGCATAACTTTATGTACCCTGTCATCACATTTCCCCACCCCACCACCTCTCCATGGCCTGAAAACCACCATTCTAAGTTCTTTTGTTTTTGAAATTCCTTTGCCTGAAGGATTTAAGACCAATTTATATTCTATTAATTTCTATAGCATGTGAATCCTATATGGTAAAGTTACAGTCTATGTTAGTGTCAAAATATAATTTTGGTGGGTAGAACTAAGTAAATATAATTGCTACAAATGCGTGACCATAAATTACTTGGTTTTTTATAGTTACTTCAAATAAATTTTTGCAGTATTAATAATGTGACTAATGAGCTGAATTTGGAAAGGATTTTTCATCAAAGATTTTAAAAGAGAATAAGATGATCAATATATTGCTGTTTAGTACTTTAATATGAAATTTACTAGTCACCGTCTTCCATATAATGAAATTACTGCATCTCCCCCAAAGGCTTTTATTAATAGTCTCTAATCAATGAAGAATTTCTGAGTCCTAAAGTCCTCATACCTAATGTAAATGTGTTACTCTCTGCCTGTCTTTTCTTTTTAGCCTTTTTCAATTCTCTTCCTCAGTTATGTATTTTAGATTTCTTTTTTACCATCTGGTTTGCCACTTTCTCATAGCTGTTAACCTTTTCTTCTAATTTACCTTGTAATCTGTGACATTATTTTAATAGAATTCAGTTTTATTTTCCACAGGGGTGCACCTGCTAAGCTGACAATCATATTCAAATCTGTGTGTCTCCATCAGTATAATTTTGTTAGTGGCCTTTTTTCAAAACAAAGTGTTTTGCATTTTTTCTCCATACCCAAACTTACTTATCTGTTCATGTATTCTCAGCTGGATGAAAATGTTTAAAACTTGTAATTATCATGTTTTCAGTAAAATTTAAGCTTGAGTAAAAAATGGAGTAACTTCTTAAATTAAGGCTGATTTATTTTTAGGAGGAAAAGAAGTGACAAATAAAGAAGAAATAAAAAGTGTTCACTGGGCTTCATGGACATGTGTTTCAGGCCTTGAAGTAAATGGAATTTGGCCCAAGTACTCAGATATCAACGATATAAATTCAGTAGATGGAAATTATATTGGCCAAGTTTTAGTTACAGCTGATGACTATGGAATTATAAAATTATTCCGATATCCGTGTTTAAGAAAAGGTATATTTTCTTTCAAAATATTTTAAATAACTTTTATAAAAGACTTCTATATGCTTACAGAAAATGAATCTTTAGATAAATAAGAGGATTTCATATTTTTTAACATGTACTAGATGGTAATGGCATTCATTGTGGTAATTCAGAAATTATTGTCAAATGTCCCACTTATTTTTGGTTATGAAATTTTTATTAGAAATTATTTTTTAATTCATATTTTTAATAACTGGACTGTTAGACTTGTTTTTCTGTTTTTTTTCTTTTTAAGCCTTTTTTAACAAAACATTTTCTCCCTACTTTCTAGATTGTTCCCTGTAGTCAAACTGTGCAGTAATGACTTACTATCTTTAGCCATTTAACTTGCTGAACATTTATCTCTGGAAGATAATTTTTCTAACAACTTTTTTTCGGTTATCTTAAGGAAGTAATCAAGTGTACAAACTCAGGTCACAGTTTGGACCCTATGAGTTTGTTGGTTGGTTTTCATGTTTGACTGCATTTTTGCTTAAATTTTTAACATATATTTTTTTGACAGTTATGTTTGGTAACGGTGAAAGGTAAAAATTTAAAAGATCTTATCACTGGTTATTTTCTATATATTTTATATATTACATGTTTTCACGATGTCTTCTAAAATAATAATATTAATAATTTTGTTCATATGTGTAGAGCTCATTAAATAAAATATACGTAATTTTATTTACCATGCCTAGATTCATAGAACATTTGAATCAGCTTATAACAAATCCATGAATGTTAAAATAATTATAAAAATGAAGAATCAGCACCAGGGGAAATACATAGTACCATATTAAAACCAGGCAAATAAAATGACAACAGTCAAACATGAAATTTGATTTTGAACTGCCTAGAAAATAAAGACAGATCAGGGGGGCACAAGATAGTTTCCATCATATGTTTTTTTTTTAAAGATACTCCTTTGGGAAATCAAACTTTCTTTACAGATTTAATTTTCAAAGAATGCTGTCCTACACATTAGTCTTTATATTAGGTGAAGTGAGTATATATGACTAGACTATCATCTTGCAGCAGATGCAATTATGATTTTCAGCTGGTTGTTGATAAAAGCTATTAGACACACTTGAAAATGTAACTTAGGGGATTATGAGACTAGCTAAAGTAGTTTGATTTATATACCTAGTATACGGTTGTCACATTAAGAGCTCAGTTTTCCCAGAAATCCAGTCTGGCATTTCTGTTACGCCTCTATGGAAGTGAGTTAGGATCCTTGCAGCTTTGCCACGTTATTGATTCCTCCCTATGGAATACCAGTTCCCGAAGTGCATGTGAAAATGCTTCTGTAAGTATTGCTGTGAATGTTAATAAAGGCTAGCTAAATCTCTGGCAACTAAAATACCCTATTTCTAAGTTCTTTTGTGTAGCCAGGACATGAGAGTCACCAGGCATAATAAATTTTAATATGCTCCTTGCCTAGTTAGAAGGTATAATCTTCAGTAAGAATTATGATGATCTTAACTTTAAACATTGCTCCTGTTTATTGCTTCACATACTGACCTCTATGCAAAAACAAAAATATTTTACTTTTCTGAGTTTTGTTAGTTAATTGAATGAGAATTATTGGTAATTTACCTTCTGCAAAAGAGGAGACAGTATTATTATTGCCTAGTAATTTTGCTTCATTTGTAATGTGAAAGAAAATGTATAATAGTCCTCTGAACTGCTGTGAATATTTTACCAAAGTATAAGAACATAGTTTTGTCAAAGAAATTAGTCATTACTAACATGAGTATAAATTGTTGTTCTTTTCTTTTTGTTAATTTTTTGTTAGTAATATTAGGGTAAGAGGACTTTTATTTCTAGGCACTTGTCGTTCTGAGACTATGGCTAGGTAAGTGATAAAAAAGGATGAGTATAATATTGCATATTTAAAGGATTAGAAATAGTTTAAGATTCAGTATTTAATCCACAAACTTGCACACTATATAGTTACCAATATTTACAGAAAGATTCCATTTCAGATTATTAACTTCTGTCCTATTGAAGGTTAGGAAAAAGTTATATCTGCTAGATTAATATAATTTAGATATATCAATTCATGTATTGTCTGTTAGATGGTTTTAAGAAGTACAACTGTTGTATAATATTGAAACATCTTAAATAATTGAAGTAATTTATGTTATTAAGTCATTAAATTTCAAAACAAAATTTATGGGGAGAGGTCAGAGAGAATGACCCTATGCTGCTCCACTTTTACTTTGCTCTAATCCCAACCCAAAGCACTCCATCTTCTCCCACTTATTTTTCATGATTACCGCCTTCGTGTAGAATATCTTGTTCTTGGCTGTCATCCCCCAGATAATCCAGACTCTTCTCAGGAAGCGGCACAGGGACTGTGCTGGGGGGAAGCAGGTGAATGCGGGGGAGAATGGAAGGGTGAGGGCAGAGGGGCCTAACCCACTACCTCGACCAGGCTGATGGCGATGAGGGTAGGGGCATCTCCGTGCTTCTTGATGACAGATGAAAAGTTATGTTTGGATACAATATTTCTTTAGGTTCCAGAAGGAAATACTTTGGAAAAACAAAAGAAAAATATTAAAAGATTTGAAGAAAACAGATTCACATCAAAGATTTACTCAGTGATGTCTTTTCTAAAATTCATCTGTAGTGTTGCATGCAGCATTAGTGCTTTTCACTGCTGTAAACTGCTGGTGTAAATATACACTACAATTTATGTATTAACCCTGCCTTCTTATTACATGCAAGTTTCTTAAAGATGGATACCGAGGGATGGAGGTGCCGGATAATAGAGAATGTGACTGTTTAACTTAACAAGATAATGCCTAGCCATTTTTCAGAGTGGTTGTACCATTTTACAAACCCTCTCGATTCACATCTTCAGCACTTGGCATTGCCATGCACACTAATATTTTACAAAACTAGTGTAAATGGTCACAGTTTGGTCGTAATTTATATTTATCTGACTACTATTGAGATTGAACTTTTTTATACTTTTTTTTGGTCTTGTGAATTTCCTCCTCTGTCAAACACAGGTCTCTTTTCCATTCGTTTCTATTGTTTCTTTTATTGATTTGTAGAAGCTCTTTTATATACTCTCATAGATTCAAGTACATTTTAAGTGTTGTAGATTGCAAGTGTCTTTACCCAGTTTGTGGCTCCTTTTGTTTTCTTAATGAGCTTTTTTGTTGAATAGTGCTTAATTCCTATGTAGTCACATCTATTTCTTAATCTTTTTAAGTGGGTAATACTGATTTAAATATTGAGACATAGTCCCCTACACTGCAAAAAAAAATTATCTACTATTGTTAGAAAGGTATTGCCACATATTTTATATCTAGATTTTAAAGTCATTAAGACATAGTTAAATGGAAAAAAGTCTGTGATATTGTTACAACTTATTAAGGAAATTTAGTTTGTACTAGCATCATGTGAAATTCATATTAAAGTGAGTCAGAGGCTGGGCATGGTGGTGCATGCCTCTGCTCCCAGTACTTACTGAGGCAAGAGAGTCACACTTGGTCAGCTTAACACCACAGCAAGACTCTGTCTCAAAAAATAAACAGATAAATAAAAATACATCCTGGCAAGTTAGGGGTGCAGCACAGCAGGTGCAGTCACTCCGAAGACACTCACCAAGATCCACAGGTATTTGGAAATGGGGGGATGAACAAATACCCAAATATGGGAAGGTGACATAAAATAGAAGCCCACTAGATGAATTCCGGAATCAGGAGGATGTAGAAAAGGAATCAGGGCTGCCTCAGGATCTTGGTACAATTTAGAGCCTATGCCTGACAAACAGGATATCTTGGGAAAAAATCTGACCCCTAGAGGGAGTAAACCAGCACCCAGCCTACAAGCCACTGCCCATCTGTCCTCTCTGTCCCCCTGGAAGGTGGAGCCAGTGAGCAAGATATTTGCAGGAGTGGACCTCTTCAGATCAGGGCACTAAATGAATAACTCAGAGGGCAGTGACTGAGTTACGAAAAAGGCTGGGGATTTAGAGCCAGCCATTCAGGGGTCTGTGGGACCATGAGTCACTGGGGTATACACCAGCTGTGACCAACGTGATCCAAAGCTGGAGAACAGATACTGGCGCGGTGGCAGAGTAGGCATGTTCCCACTGCCTCCTCCACCCCTTGCAAACACCACTGAGCTCCGTGCCCACATAGGGTCCCTCGCATCACCTGAAGAAAAGCTGCTGAGCTCTGTACCTGTGTGAGCTCCCCTCCACAGTACCCCAAATGCTACTGAATTCCAAGCCGAAAGGCTCTTTTCCCCCAAACGCTAAATGCCACTAAATTCGTACACTGGCTGGACACTCTTTGTAAGGTATGGTGCGGGTGAACAACCTGAGAGGAGTGGTGTGATTAGAAGGTTTTGCATGATGCTCTCACTCGGGCATAGAAGGAGCAGGTGTGAGCAGCTGCAGGGATTACCATGGAGGGAAGGGAACAGAGATCTGGAAGCCCCTCCGGCACCCAGGAGAATTAAGAGGGAAGAGCACACTGGTCAGATTCAGATGGCAGCACAACTAGGACGATAGGACCCTTCACTTTTTTTTCTTTTCTCCTTTCGTCTGATACTGATATTGAAAGAGTTGGGCAAGGAAAGACTGGTAGATAGATAGATAGATAGATAGATAATTTATATGTGTGAAATGGAAAATAAGAACTAAATACTGCATTAGTTTATGTAGTATCTTTCATGGTCATGTCAGGTTAACCTTCACCAAAAATTGCGTATGAAAGAGGCCCAACAGAAGCTTTCTATAAGCATATTAATTGGTTCTGGCCTTCTTCAGCTTCCCTGTCTCCAAATACACTTCTCTCCCCTCAGATAACCTCTCAAACTCTATCCTCCTCCCTCCATTCCAGAGGTAAAAATAAAGTCACCAAAGTACTCTTTTCTTTCATTCATTTTCAGTTATCTGTCTTCTTCTCTAAACTTTCTTCTTTCCCTTCTTGCTTTTTCCTTCTCTCAACATCACACTCCAGCCCACTTGTCATTAGTGCTGTTTTGTCTTCCTGAGTTATTGAAAAAACATGAAATTTGTAGTACAATTTTATAATTCATGTATGGTTGTTTCTGCAGATGCTGGTGTAACCGGTAATTGTTCTCCCCTTGCAGCGCCGTGACCAAGACTGATCCTAACACATGGAGTAGGATAATGGGTTCACAAACACTAAAATATGACCCAAATCAAGGTCCTGTCACAGAGACATGCTGAAACTAAAGAGAGCACCACAGTAGTGGCACAGTTTCCTACTTTGTTCCACAACCCTTGGTACAAAAACAGTAGAAACATGAGAATGCAGCAGGATGCCTCCAAACACTCTTTACTCTGCAAAAGCTGATCTCATGGGCACTGAGGTGGAGAAAATTTCAGGCAAAGAACTAAAAACTAAATAGCTTTGTTTGAAGAGATCAAAAGGAAACAACCAAATGCATAAGATGCTCAATAAGCTCAAAGAGGATATAAATAAACATAAGTGACTTAATTAATAAAATGTCCAGTAAGCTTAAAGAGAACACAGAAAAAAATTCATTTAATTTTTAAAAGTATAATATGTGAATGACAAAGTTAATAAGGAATTAAAGATTATGAAAAGGAATCAAGCAGGAATCCTGGATGTGAAAAATTCAGTTGAAGGTATGGGCAGTAGGAATTACCAATCTGAGGAGAGACTGTCAAGACTTGAAGACAAGGTTAATGTAGTAGATAATGCACTCAGTGATGCAATGAAATCAACTAGACACTATGAAAACTAGCTGAGGCAGTGGCTAAGTGATTTTTTTAAAAGTAAGAATTATAGGAATTAAAGAAGGCTTTATTCCAAAAATATAAAAAATTTCTTTACCAATAAATGATAGCAAAAAAATTTTCAAATCTAGAGAATTTTGAAATCTAAATTTTGAAAATTTATTTACCAATTAATGATAGCAAAATAATTTTGAAAGAAGTCAAACTTCCAGGGAAATGAAGCATATAGAGCCACATATAGCCATGATCAGAAAATAACTTCTTCATGAAACATCAGTCAGAATCCCAGAAACTTAGTACAGAGAAAAAATACTAAAAACGTGTTAGATAAAAGCACCAAGTATCTTAAAAAGGCAAGTCTCTCAGAATAATAGCAGATTTCTCAACATAAATTTTAAAGGCCAGGAGAACTTGGTGTGAAGTTTTTCATGACCTAAAATTGTCCTTTAAAAATTGATTGTGGAAAAATAAAGACTTTTCATCATAAACTACAGAAATCCATGACCACCACAAAACTAGCATTGCAGAAAGTACACAAGGGAATCCTAGCCAGAGGCAGCAAAGCCAATATCGCCAAAAGAGACTAATGTAGAGAATACATCTAACTGGAAGGGCAGTGAAGAAAAACAGAGGAAAAAGAAAAAAAGAATCAGCCCTGGAAAAATAACACAATGACAGGATTCAGTAAATACCTTTGGTAATGCCACTCACTGTAAATGTTTTTAATTGTCCAGTAGAAAAGGACAGACTGATAGATTGGATCAAAAAACAAAACCCAAATATGTGCTGGCTACAAGAGATACGCCTTATCCACAGAAATGACATAGGTTGAAAATGAGAGGATAGAAAGTAGTGTGCTCCATGCAACTGTAGCACAAAAGTAAGCAAGAGTAGCAATCCTCATTTCAAAGTAGACCTCATGCCAAAATTGATCAGAAAAGACACAGAAAGTCACTATATACTAATAAAAGGAACAATTCAACAGGAAGATGTAACTAATAAATATACATGCACCAAATTTCAGTGCGCCAGTTTCATAAAATAAAAACTACTGGACATACAAGTACACAGATACTAATAAACTCATAGTAGAAGATGTCAACACTCACTCTCACAAGTAGGTCAATGAGACAAATAACAGAGTTGAATCATACCTTGAATAAATTGGTATGATTATAAATTGGTATGATAAAGTGGTAACAAATAACTACAGAGTGTTTGATCCCAAAACAACAGAAGACACATTTTTCTCCGCAGGACATGGAACTTTATCCAAAATAGAACATACCTTACACCATGAAGCTTACTTAAATAAATACAAAATAATTGAAATAACCTCTTACATATGATTAGATCACAGCAGAATGAAAATAGAAATTGACATCAGTCGAAACTGAAGAAACTGTGCCAACAGGGAGATTAATAGTACACTCAAAATCAATGGGTCACAGAAGAAATTGGGAAAGAAATGAAAACTATTCTAGACTAATAGCAATGGCAGTGTAACATACCAAAAACGATTGGACGCAACAAAAGAAATATTAAAGGAAAGTTTACAGCTGTGAATCCCTATTAAAAAATTAGGACTACTCCAAATAGCCTAATGATTCATTCAAACTTTTAGAAAAAAGAGTGGAAATTAATGAAATTGAGACTAAAATACATTACAAAGTATCAGTGACTCAAACCTTAGGCAAACTCCAAAAGAAGGAAGGAAAAGCTCAGTGCGATTAGAAAGGGGAAATCATAGTGGGAATCACCATACCCCAGAGTACTATATGAAACTATTTCAAAAGCTTATAGTCCAGTAAATTGGAGAACCTGAAAGAAATGGACATATTCCCAGACACATACGAGTTACCAAGATTGAACCAGAAATATACTAAAACCCTGAAAGGACCAATAACAGGGAATTAAATAAAGGCAGTAATAAAAATCCCACCAAGTAAGAAATTCCCAGGACCCAATGGATTCACCACAATTTTACTAGAACACTAGAGAACTGACATCATTACTCCTCAAACTCAATGGAACTGAAAAAGAAAAAATACTGGCAAACTCACTCCTGGAAACCAGTCTTACCCTAATACCAAAATCAAGTAAGGACTCAACAAAAAAAGAAAGAACAGTTCCTTAAAATAGATGAAAACACCCTAGAGATGCTTGAGCTGGCTGTGGTGGTGCATACCTGTAACCCCAGCACTCTGGAGGCTGATGCAGGAGAATCGCTGTGAGTTTAAGGTCAGAGTGGACTGCTCTGGCCTCATAGAGTGAAACCATAGTGAAACCCTGTCTCAAAGAAACAAAATCTTGAAAAAATAATGTAAGAAATTATTAAAAAGATCAAACATCACAACTAAGTCAGTTTATCCTAGGAGTGCAAGTATGATTCAATATATGTAAATTAGTAAATATAATACGCCACATAAACAGAAGAAATCACATGGCTATCTCAGTAGATGCAGACAGCCATTTTGACAAAATCTAACATCTATTTATAATATCCTTTACAGAAATTGGTACAGAAAGACCTCACCTCCAACTGATAAAATCCATATATGACAAATTCACTGTCAACATCATACTAAATGGGGAAAAACTGAAAGCATTTTGTCTAAAATCAGGAACAAGACAATGGTATCCCATGTAACCATTCCTGCTCAACATTTGATACTTTAGACAGAGCAATCAGAAAAGGAAATAGAGATACAATAACAAAGAAAGAAGTCAAACTTATTTGTAGATGACGTGTTCCTTTGTATAGAAGACCCCTCCCCCAAAAAACACCCAGAAGAGTCTTAGAACTAGTAAACAGATTGAACAAAGTGGCAGGATACGAAATATACAAAATCAGTTGTTTCCTGCATATCAACAATGAATCTACCAAGAAAGAAAGAAGTAAAACAGTCCCATTCACAATAGTTTCAAGGAAAAAAAAAACCCCTAGGTATTAATGTAACTACGGAAATGAAAGACTTCTCTATAACAAAAACTATAGTACTCTGGAAAAAATATATTGAAGAGGCCACCAGAGAATAAAACCAATCCCTGGCTCCTGGATAGGCAGAACTAGTATTGTCAAAGTGGGTATATTTATATATAGATTTAATGTAGTTCTTACCAAAATACCAATGGCATTCTTTACAGAACTACACAAAACAATCTAGTACCAAAAGACTCCTAGAATAGCTAAAGCAATCCTAAGTGTCCCAGAATTGCAATCATAATTTGAACACCAGCAAAACACAAGGACAAGGTATCACAGTCCCAAGTTTTAAGATATATTACAAACCTACAGTGATACAATAAGCATGGTAGTGGGACAGAGAGTTACATATGGATCAATGGAGGATGAGGGTGCAGAAACAACCTGGACAGCCATCTGGTTTTCCACAAAGGAGCCAAAAACACACAGTAGAGAAAACATAGCTTTTTTTAAACAAGTGGTGTGGGAAAATGGTTATCTACATGAATAAAAGAATGAATCTAGAGTCCTTTCTCTCACCCTGTGGTAAAATCAAATACAAATAGACCAAGACCTAAAAATAAAAACAGAAACACTGAACCTGCTGGAAGACAAAATTCTTGTACAGGCATAGGCAAGGATTTTATGAACAGAGACCTATTTGCTCAAGAAATTACAGCAAGAGGGTTATATCAAATTCAAAAACTTCTCACAGCAAAGGCAGCAACAGAGTGGAGAGACAGCCTAGAGAATGGGGACTTTTTTTTAGTTTTTCCAGCTACTCTTTGAACAGAGGACTAATGTAAAAAATGTATAAAGAACTAAAAAAAAAATTAGCCCTTCCAAAGTAAAACACATAGTCAAAAATGGGCTGTTGAAGAAATACAAATGGCCAATAAATATATGAAAAAAGTTCAGCACCTGTGGTAGTGACCCAATCTCAAGTCAAAACAACACTGAAATTCCACCTTACTCCAAAAAAATGGCTATCATCAAGAACTCAAAAAACAACAAATGCTGGTGAAGTTGTAGGGAAAGAGGAACCCTTCTACCTTGTTGGTGAACGTAGACTAGTATAACTACTATAATACTGTGGAAAAAATTAGTATGCAGATTCCTCAAAAAACTAAAAATAGACATTCCCTTTGACCCAGCTATACCTCTCCTAGCTCTCTTGCTGAAAGAATAAAGTCCATATCACAGTGATCCATGCATACTCACATTTATCGCACTGCAATTCATAATAATCACACTTTGTTTCTCACACCAGAGAGGCAGTGCCATGCCTACACATTTGTCCAGTTTATTTCACTTAAGACTGTGGTTTCAAGGACCCTTTGTTTTCTCTAGTTTATCCTTTTTATGGCTGAGTAGTATTCCACTGCCTAGAAAATAACCACATCTTTTTTATCCATTCATCGTGGGTATTTGGGTTATTTCCAAGATTTGGCTATTACAAACTGTGCTGCTATAAAGTAGTATATAGAACATATATAAAGTATGAAAAAATCGGGCCACCCAAATTTTAAAGACCCAGTGCAAAAATGGGCATCTGAAATGAATACACACTTCCCAGATGAAGAAGTAGAAATGGCAAATATATGAAACAGTGGTCAACATCACTATCCATTAGAGAGTTGCAAATTAAAAAAACACTAAGATTCCATCTCATTTGAGAATGAGTGGCTGTATGAACAAATCAATAACAATTGCTGGTAGGGATGTGGGGAAAAGGAACCCTTCTCCACTGTTGGTGCAAGTGTAGACTGGTGCAAACACTATGGGAATCAGTTTGGAGACTCCTCAAAAAATTAGGACTAGAGGTTCCATTTCACCTAGTATTGCCCTGGTTGATATCTTCCTGGAAGAATTAAAAGCGTCATAGCACAGCGATATATGCACACACATGTTGACTTAAAATTTCAAAGGATCCTCTGGGTGCTTGGATTGAGAATAGTGTGGGTAGATGTGGTTAGACCAGTTCTTTGAATTTCATGTAGGACTAAAAGCCTCAGACCAAAATGTTCAAGTATATTAATATCAAAGTGGTTGATCCCTGGGCTTTTCTCAAAGCATAAGATATTGCTTCATAGACTCATTCACAGTTTCTACCAAATTCTAAATCAGTAATGCGAATGTTCATATCTCTTGGTATCAGTTTGTCATTCAGCCAGTTTTCTAATCAGCATTTCTTCTATTCATAATTAAGGTAATGAACAAATACAGTGCTTCATGTATAGAAATTACTTTTTGAAGTCGTGTTTTTGTGTGCTGGCATTTGTTTATCAATTTAAAGATACATTTTTGTTGTAGGGGCCAAGTTCAAAAAATATTTTGGCCACTCAGCTCATGTAACTAATGTCCGATGGTCACATGATTACCAGTGGGTCATTTCTATTGGTGGAGCAGATCACTCTGTCTTTCAGTGGAAATTTATTCCTGAAAGAAAACTAAAAGATGCTCTTCATATAGCACCCCAAGGTGAGCAGTGTGCGCCGTCTAAACACTTTCCCCATCAAGAACTCCTCAGTAGTTCCAAAGTAAGAGTTTTATAATTGAAGGATAACTTCAACAATTAACAGTATGGTTTGCTACTAGCAGAAGTGCCTAATTGAATTAGGTCCATATGTTTAAAGTCAGATGTTACAGAGTAGAATACAAAGTACTTTTGGTTGCAGTTTAATCTGGTAGATTGCAGTTTAATCTGATAGACAATCAAATAGTGAAGAAACAGTTATCTTAGCAAAACAAACATTAGATATATCCTCTGGGAGATGGGTCTCTAGGTTTCATCTGTAACAAACATTATCTAATGTCAATTCATTTGTTGCATATAGTACTTTTTAGCTGTTTTCATGTTAATTGTAGATATATTCACTTATATTTGCATAGACATTTAAATTTGATGTAGAAAAAAAAAAAAAATTTGATGTAGCAGTCACTGGGGAGCCAGTGAAGGGATTTAAAGGAGCTACTGAGTGCAGTGAGTGGAGAGGAAGATTATCTGTAGTACAGTTTACTGGCATCTGTGTCACTTGAATAGGTAATTTCATTTGATTGTTTTATGGCTTGTCTCCGTGTCAGCTGAAATATTCAGCTCTTAATCATTAATTTCACAGTGTGGCTTGAAAAATGTATCTTAGCTGAACAAATGATATCTCATTTTTTAAAATTACAGAAAGCCTGGCTGACTCTAATAGTGATGAATCAGATTCAGATATGTCTGATGTTCCAGAACTGGATTCTGAAATTGAACAAGAGACACAGCTCACCTACCGTCGGCAGGTGATTATCACACAGTTTTTCCCTAAAAAGTTTACTTCCTTCATCTTGCCCCCTGCCCTTCCCTACAGTGTCTTTCGTGGCTTTGTTCTGAGGCAGGGCCTCTTTAAATCTCACCCCTGTGAGCAGTAAAGTACACCTGTGTAAAGGGTTACTTCATGTTAAGTCCTTCATATACAAAGCATGTTTGCGTTTTTTTCTCTATAGATTTTTGTTACAGTATACACCCATTTATTTTCTGTGAAAGATCCTCTTAGGAAATATAAAGATTTCTTGGAACACTAAGTGCCTTTATCACTGTAATACATGGAAAAATTGAGTTTGTTTTTTCAAGGAAGTTTCACTAATATACATTCTTACTGAGAATGCTTGCTAAACCTGATTGACAGAACACCTTTGCTGATGTACTTTCTAACAGTATTCCTACTTACATTTTGTAAAGGTTTACAAAGAAGATCTACCTCAGCTTAAAGAACAATGCAAAGAGAAACAAAAAAGTGCTACTTGTAAAAGAAGAGAGCGGGCTCCAGGAAATAGTATTCGATTACACTTTGTTCACGGGTATAAAACAACCGTCTTTCATTTGTGTGTTTCGATTTTGGTTTATATTTACTGGCTGTGTGACTTGGAACAAGTCACTTTGCCTCTCTGTGCTTCTGCTTCCCCCTCTGTAAAGTGGAGATAACAGCATCACCTCATAAAGTTCTAATTAGGAATAAGTAAGGCAGAGTTCATGGTGACCTATAACATTGTCTGGCACATAAATGAGCACTACATAAATGTTTATTAAATAAAAACAAAATTGTCTTATGAAAGTATGCTATTTATGGAAATGGACATTTAGTCTTTTTAAAATGTAAAAAGTAATCATCTCCCCCTAATGTGTCCATTGCAGTGATATGAATTGCTTTGGTCTGAACATTTTGGATTTTATGTTCTAACTTTGGGAAAATACAGTTTCTGGATTGTTGTAGAATATCTGGCGATACAGGTTTCACACTTAAACTTGGCATCAGCAGGGGACTCTTTTATCTCTCACTTAGCTCTCCCTTTTTACCAGATTGGTAATACTTGCCAGGAATTTGAAAAAAGATTTATTTATTGAGAGTATTTTCCCTCTAGGATTGAAACAGGCAGCCTCTCTATTTAGTTCTATTTAAGGCAACTGCTTTCTTTTATAGTATACAGATTTAATATTCTATTTATGCAAATAGTAGTATATTAGATATAAACTTCTGGTGTATATACTACAAGGGTTAGGTTCAGTGTTGATCTTAAGGGGAAGTTTGATTTGGTTCTTGTCCAACTCAGTTTGTGACCGGAATTGTGGAAAGAATCAAATTCATGAACCGAGGTACCACCGTACCTTGGTTTTTTCACTTAGTATTATGGCTTGAATTTAGCTATTGATATTCAACACAGCTCATACAATTTATAAGGTTTAAAATTAGTATTTTCTTTTAATTGTTTAGTGTCCCTTAAAATGGCAGTGGAGTCAAAAGGTGTATACTTCTCTGTATATTTATGTTTTAGTCAAAAAAGACCAAGATTAATTGTATGTGATTTGTTTTCCGTGTTAGTTACAGAGGCTATGACTGTCGCAGTAATCTGTTTTATACTCAAATTGGTGAAATTGTCTACCACGTGGCGGCAGTGGGTGTCATTTATAATCGGCAACAGAACACACAGCGCTTTTACTTGGGTCACGATGATGACATTCTTTGTCTGGCTATTCATCCTTTGAAAGACTACGTGGCAACAGGCCAGGTGTGATCTTTTTCTTTTTCCTTCTCTTTTTTGGGGGGGAACCAAAAATGAAACTCAGGACCTCATGCTTGCCAGGCAGGTCCCATGCTGCTGAGCTATATTCCTGGTCCCAGGTAAGTTCCTTTAAAATGTTACGTGACTGTAAGCCCGGTAGGTTACATCTTTGAGTTTCACAATAGATTAGCCCTAGAAAATAAACAGTAAAGAATTATGCCAAATGGTATTTCATTTTCATAGTATAAAGTTGACCCCATTTGGTTTCCTACAGCTTTCCTTATAGTTTTATTGCTTTAATTATTTTAATTTTAAATTAAGAGCTTTTGCTTGTTTTCTCTCATAAACATATGTACTTTTTATAATGTGTGAAATTCATTGAAAACATCAAGCTTAGAAATCTTTTCTTGAGGTTCCTAAAATAATATAATGTTTTACAAATACCCTACCATGTTTTACATTTTGCAGTCATGGTGCCCAGTAGTTCAGTGAGAACATTCTGAAAAAGCACTGAGCAGCAGCCACTGCTTGCTACTTTCTTTCTTTCTTTCTCTCCTCCTTCTCCCTCCTCCCCCTCCTCTCCCTTCATCCCTCCATCTTCCCTCTCCCTCCTTCCCCTCCTATACCCACATTTCTCCTCCTCAGAATTGACCCCAGGGCCTTTGCACTGAGCTACTTTAGTAGGATTTCGGGAAGATTTGTTTTATTCAACCACTGAAACTATGACAGTTAGATTCCTCCAGCAAAAAATGTAATGTAAGAGTAGCCTGAGAATGAAAGAGGGAATCTGCAGGAGGTTTGCAATTAAGTAATATGAAGAAATTATGAAGGAAGCTCATAGTGAGAGGCAAGGAGACTACAGAACAAGTCAGGAGTACTATTGTACAATCATCAACAGTGTCAAAACTTGCAGAAGTTGAATAAAAAAGAAAACTTCAGTTATGTTTAAATAAAACATGGCTCCTGCTTTGTTGCGAACCAAATTTGAATGGCCATGGCCTGGGAACACAGATTCAAGTCTTCTGTGTGACATGTTCCGCTGTGGAAGAGGCTACATCAACTTACGTAGTCAAAGGAACAAAAGAAGCACATAAATCAGTGCATTTACCCGCTGCTGTGCATCGGTGGGGGTTCAGGCTGGTGGGCTGCAGCAGAGAGCGGAAGTTCTTCCTTAGGTTTCAAATGTAGAATTCTTAGCTTTAGGGTGGGTGGAGGTTAGAACTCTGCTTAAGGTTACTAGTACATTCCAAAAATTTTACCTAGCAGTCATGACAATGTTAAGTCACATACCAAGGTTGGTGGTAAATGACTATTAAAACAGACTAATGATATACATTAGAGAAAGGGATTACTTGAATCTTGAGGAATAATTGAAAATTGGTGGATTGCCTGTCCATTGGTAAACATCATAAGTCAGCTGTGTTATTCCAATGTCCGCTGCTGTGATGAAGTACTTTACATAAAGTTAAAGATCAAAAAATGTGTTCTGACTCATGGTTTCAGAATCTCCAGTCCATCGTCACCTGGCCCATTGCCTTTGGGTCTGTGGTGACTCTGAACCTCATGGTGGGGACCGGGTGTCAGAAGGCTCACCTCAGAGTGACCCAGAGGCAGGAGGAGAGAGAAGAAAGGGCTCATGGTCTCAATGACCCTTCCAGGGCACACCCCCAGTGGACTAGTTTCCTCCCAGTAGCCCCCACCTGTTAAAGGTAGGCCCCACTCCCTAAACACCATAGACTAGTGCATAAACCTTTACTACGCAGGAGAGAGCACCTTAGATGCAAACCATGGCACTATGCTGAAAGAAACTGAGAGTGCTGTACTGTTTGTTTAGGGTTTCACTTAGGGCTTGGAGTTTTAGCCCCTTCTCAATCTTTGCTTACACTATTCTAGTCTGTAATGGGTTTGTTTCTATTTATCTTAGTGCATTTCCTGAAAGGCCAGCTCTATTAACACCCTTTCCTGAAGTCTTTCACCTACAACCTTTTTATTTTCATTTAGCAAATATTGCAAAGTATTCATTTAATTGAAAATATTCTGTTTTCCTAGGAGTTTGCAAAAGTTATCTGCACACCTTAGTTTTCATTGTGTCTAGCACAGAAATCCTGCCGCAGTGCTTAGTAAGCATTTATTATCTTTAGTGAGGACATATAGGGTAAGATTTAGAAGTCACGTGGTTTTAGAATATTCCTAGAAACGCTGAGCCTGCCATCATTAGCTTTTGAATGAATGTGAAGAAAAAAATCAGTCTGAGCTTTATTTTTTGAATAAATTTCTGTCGAAAATAAAGGCTGTAAAATTTTGTTTTATTTCATTCTGACATATAAAAGATAATTCAGTTGTATAAAATGACTTTTAAAATTCTATTTCAGGTAGGTAGGGATCCCTCAATTCACATATGGGATACAGAGACCATTAAACCTCTGTCAATATTAAAGGGCTACCACCAATATGGTGTCTGTGCTGTTGATTTCTCAGGTAAGGCTATTTTCTGTCTCAATAAGAATGATCAAAATACAGAGAAATATGTAGCATTTTAAAGTAAATCAGCTTTACCCAAACTTGTGATTTAGCTATGATTTTTATTGAATGTGTTTACTGTTAATCTAATAAAACAGTGATGAAAATGTGGCTAGTTTATAGTTATAATGTAATGACTATAATTTTAGTGCCATTTAAAGTTTGCATATGTCTATTAAAATAAAAGATGTTTTCAGCAAAATAACTGAAATTATCTCAGTTATATTAATAATGTGCAATTTCCCTTTGGACACATTTTGATGTCATTTAATGCCTTATACCTGCAAAGGTATAAGCTTTGAAGAGTACTTGGGGATAAATCTAAAATAGACAGGAAAACTGAAATATTTGTTTTTAGACATTTCTGTAAAGTGACAATTTCAGGCCATCTTATAACTTCAGATCATGCTAGCATTTTGCTTTCTACCTAAAAGTTTAGCAGCTACAGGTAGGTCTGTCGTGAAAGCTAGGGTACTGGTTGGGAAGAAGGAAGAAAATACCAGTAGAAGAGAATTCTGTGTGAAGAAACATTAAATCAGTGCTCTTCGAAGTGCCCTAACTGAAGTAATAAGTTGTTAGTGTGGTCTGGGAGAGACACGCACTCTCAGGAATGCAGACAGCCAAGAAACAGGGGGGCAAGTGCAGTGGGCCAGCCCTAAATACCGCTGGCAGTACTGAGAGGCCGGCGGGGCCTGCGGAGTGGAGACCAGTTCCTGTAGTCGGAGCTGTCACCTCTGAATGCACGCACGCCTGTTACGTGCCTCTGAGAGTCGGCTAAGATGTTCATCGCTTGTTGCTTGATAGCAGTAGCAACTAAAATAATCGACCTCCGCTGAAAGCGAGCACATTAATGACAGTATGTTGTTTTAACCTACTTGGTTTTCCTGTGATTAGCTTTTTATAAGCAGTGGCTTCCTATGTCACAACAGAGCTCCTATGGTGAATTTAATTGAGGTAAATCTTCTCCTTTGCTTTAAATTTTTCTTTTCTCATTTATTCTGCACATATAATTTACTCACTTAATTGACCCATAGTGATTTTACTTGTTTAATGGGATGCAGTGTGATGTTTTGATACATGTATGTATTATATAATAGTTCATGATATTGAGCATATTCATCAGTTTATATGTTTATCATCTACCCTCCCTTTCTTGTCCCAACCTGGTAAAGTAGGCAGGGTCAGGTGAGAGGACAGCAACTGTGTTTATAAGATCCAAGAAGCCATTATTCCTCCCATCCTTATAAATCTGATTCTTTTATGGCTGTGTACAATGCCTAACATTTATCACTATTTTAAAAAATTTGGGGTCAGGGATATACCTCAGCAGCACAAGCACCTGCCTGGCAAGTATAAGGTCCTGAGTTCAATTCCTGGTGCCAAAAGAAAAAACCCACGATTTTAAATACAGTGCTGTAGCATATTAGTTCATCTTCAATTGCTGTAACAGTATACCTGAAGCTGAGTACTTATTTGAAAAGAAATTTATTCAACTCACAGTTTGGGAAGCTGAAAATGTTCAAGTCTCATGGCCCCATTGGTTCTGCCTCTGGTGACAGCTGCTTTGGCTGTGTCAGAACATGATGATAAGTACCAGGAGGAGAAAGCATGTAAATGCCGTGACCATGGAACTGGCATCATGCCCTTCTGAGGGCAGAGCCGTCAGTGATAATCATTGTCCTACGCTGGGCCTGTCATGAGTTCCACTACCTCAGTGCTCCCACACCAAAGATTCCAGCGCCTGAAACTGGGGAGAGAAACCACATTCAAATGAGAATATGGTATTTAGAATACGTGCGGAATATTTTCTTTGCTCTGAATCTTAATGGTCAGTGAGTGCATCTCTGATTTTCACAGCTGATGGGAAACGTTTGGCGTCTGTTGGCATCGATGATAGCCACACTGTTGTGCTGTGGGACTGGAGGAAAGGAGAGAAGCTTTCAATAGCGAGGTAAGGAAAAAAACCTGATGGTGTCAAAATGCTAGAATTACTTAGGACTTAAATTTTTTTAATTAAAGCAGTTTTGAAATGTTAATATGTAACTTTTTAGTGCTGCCTTTTGTATTACCATTGAATGACCAATGTAATCATGGTAAAATATGAATGATAGTATCATTTCTTTAGAGTTTTATCCCTTGTGGGGCTACCTTTTAAATAACTATATTATTTAAATAATCATATTATGACATTGAAAGTTCCTGTTGTCTCAGTTGTCCACTTACAGAGTGAACTCTGTATGTAGCCATTTTATGGCAATTGGAGTGCATGCTAAAATGTTTATGGTGTGTATTTAAGTGAAAAAGGGACATATCACAAAGGAGGTATAGGGGTTTTTATACTTTTCACTTCTAAATTTTCTACAATGAGCACGTTATTTATATAATAAAAACTATTAACAGTGCTAGTAGTCAGTCTACTTTTTATATTTATTACTTAAAGGGAGGTATTAAAGCACTTAAAATATATATAAGTGCTTTTGCATACTACATAGATAATGCTCAAGTAAAAGGAACTTTATAGTTGGAAAGGCTGTATTAAACTAGAAGGAAGCTGGGCATGGTGGCATATACCTGCAATCCCAGGAGGCTGGGAAGCTGAGGCAGGAGGATCACTGTGAGTTCAAGGCCATAGTGAAACCCTGTCTCAAAAATGACATACGTAAATAAAAAATAAACTGTAAGGAAGTATTATACATAATTTCTTTAACTCACCCCGCAGACAGTATTCCCTATGCATAGTACGGAGGACACTGTATTAAGCATCCAAAAGTTCAGTTTCACTGTTCCCCTCCTTCGAGAATATGTTGAACGGAGTTAACATATTAGAATAATGATAAAAAATCAAATTGGATTTTACAACCCAAACCTAAGAGGCAGGTGGGAAACAGGTGCTCAGTAAGTGTAGTACCCATGGTAGGGTATCGATTCAGCCAGAAGTTGTTTAGGGTGTATTTACCTTCAGAACTAAAACATTTCGGTATCTATTTCAGGGGCAGTAAAGATAAGATTTTTGTTGTAAAGATGAACCCCTATGTGCCTGATAAACTAATTACAGCTGGAATTAAACACATGAAATTCTGGCGTAGAGCAGGTAAGGAAGTGTTTCCTTTTACTCCTTTGAAGTTTAAGACATTTAATGAAAGTGCAGTGTGGTGTCCTAGACCGGATCCTGGAACAGGCCAGGGTCCTTGGTAGAAAAATTGGTGAAGTTTGGAGTTCAGTTAGTAGTTACAGGTTAAAAAAATGTTGATTTTTTTTAGTTCTGACAAAGCAATTATGGTTATATGAGGTGTTTACATTAGGGGAAACTGGATGGAAAGGTCTATTGGGACGCTGCATTATCTCTGCACCTTTTCTGGAAATCTAAAATTTCTCAAAATAAGTTTATTTGTAAGTTACTTACTCTTGTCTTGGTACATTTTAAACAAAGATTTGTTTAAGTAGTATTCATATGCACAAAAGGATTTAGCATATAAAATTAATCAGTTGGTGTCCAGATTCCTTCTATTGAGACATATTTTATAGTCTGAATTCAAACTTACATAAAAATTCTTTGCATGCTCTGTGGACAGAGGGGAAATGCTCTGTTGTCATTTGCAATGGGAATGTACAACTGTGTAAGTTTTTGTTGAGGCTCTTTGTGTGCATTTCTGCCTTTCTCACTGCCAGAGTTCTGATCCACAGAGTTCATCAGCCAAATGGGAAATAAGTACTTAAACTTTTAAAACCTAGGTATTGTTGGCCTCACCTTCTAAATGCATAGGTTTAGGTCAGTGGTGGTGAACCTATGGCATGTGTGCCTGATCCAGCTGTTTGTTGTTATTGAAACCTTAAAATGTTCACCATTACTATTTAGGTGAATTAAGTTGAAGAACATGATTTAGTCCTGGAGCTAAAACAGTCTCTTGCTGTCTATCCCAGAACTAGACTTTAGGAATTGCAGGTTATGAATTATTAGTCTCTCCCTAAGGTACTGGAACTCTATTCCATGGGGGTCCCAGGTAAGAAATCGCTGACAGATTTTGAATGCAGTGACAACATGTTCCTGTGTACTGAGAACATACTATGTTGTGTTCATCATGAAAGCTATCAATTTTCTAAACCAGGAGTGGCAAAACTTCTTTGGTAAATGGTCAGGTAGTAAATATTTGTTTCATACCAAAAAAAACACCAAAAATATTACATAAGTACTTATAAAAAAAGAGAAAATTGACTTATAGAATAACTTGCTATAGGGAATGGGCCTGGCAGATTGAAGTGGTGGGGGGGACCATTGTGAGCTGCACTCTAAAGCCATGTGTCCCAGTGCTGTCCTTCTGGAAAGCCCAGCCTTATGAAGTTGAGCAGCCAGCCAGTGGACAACTACTGAGATTCCACTTAGGTGCGTGGCACTTGCTACTAGCAGAGTCCCCAACTTGTAGCTTTTGATCAGATCAGGCTCTGAGCAGCAGCTAGTTGCAGCACAAGTCAGGGAGGCCAGCTTCCACAGGTGGGCACAACAGTGGCTGCAGGATGTGGCCTGTATTCCTTTGTTGTTGACCCTGTTCTAGATAGTCTATGCTCTGCTGAAGCATGTTCCTTCCACTTGTGCTGTGTAGCCCAGGCTGGCCTGGAACTCATGATCCTCCCACCTCAGCCTTGTAAGTGCTAGGGTGATGAGCATGCACCCTCATGCTTGGGAAAAAAAAACAAAACTCTCTTTCAGTTTTATCCTCCAGTTGCTGATCAATTCCTCTTCTTACCTGTATACTAAAGCACCTCCAAATAGTTGTTACATTTTCTCTTTCTCCTGAGAGAAGTCTAACCCGGGTTTGTTCCCCTATTTTACTCAGTTGCTTTTGAAAGGTCACCATTAACTGGTTGCTGTGTTAAGATGATTTGCTGAATATATATGTGATCTGACAACTTCCCATTTTCTGTGCCACCATCCTGGTTTCTTATCTCCTTTGTCATTTAGCCAGATGGGTAAAATAGACTTTTTTCATCCTACCCCTTCCTATAATCTGTTCTCAACCCAAAAGTCAAACTGAACCTTTTAGTCAATCATATGCCAGATCTTGTTATTCTACTGCTAAAGTGTTTTCTGTCCTGTGTAGAGCACAGTTTACATCCTTACAATGGCCTGCACTACAGCCTCTGACATTGCTGACCCCATCTCTCAGTATTATCTCCTTTACTTTCTTTCTTACTGCATATCAGTCTCACTGGTTGTTTGTTAAAGATTTCAACCACATTCCTGCTTGGAGGCCTTTGCACTTGCTGCTCCTTCTCATGGAAACGCTATTGTAACATAGTTTTCTCTTGTGACTCCTAAAATTTTCTGTTTAGATGCCACCATCTTAAGGAGGCTTGTCTTTTACCACTCTACTTAGAATGGACTCTTCTCATTGTCTGTCCCTGTACATTTTTTCCAAAGCACTCACCATCACCTAACATATTGTACATTTTATTTAGTTGCCATGTTAATTGACTGTCTTATACTATGAAACTTCATAACAGTGGAGGTTTTTATTGTTTTGCTTGTTCACAGCTCTGTTTCCAGTGCCTTGAATAGTTTGTGGCATTCGTATTTTTTTAGTAAATGAATAAATTCACTTGGAAAAATGGGCAAAAGATAGTAATAAAATTGGCAATAAGAAAAATAATCAAACTCAATACTAATAGAAGTGCAAATTAAAACCACAATAAAATTTAGCTGGTATTTCACATTTGCTAGTGTGATAGTCCCTAGTGTTCCTGAAAATGGGAAATAACAAAAACTCTTTTCACTGCTAGTAGAGTGTAAGTTGTTCTATCAACTTTGGAGAATGATTTGGAAGGAAACATTGATGCCACTCTTATTTATGTACTGTTTCCTTTGCACATTACCCTATGACCACTCCTAGGCATTCCTTGAGAAATTCTTGTACTTGTATAGCGGAGACACTTATAAGAATGTTTAAAGTAGCATTGTCTTCAATAAAAAAAAGCTTAGCATCTTAAATACTCATTAATGAGAAATGGATAAACTGTAAAGTGTTTATGTCATAGTTATGTTTTTGTGAGGCACAGTTTCGACCACTCACAGTCTAGAGGAGGAATGGCTCATTTGGCTCACACTTATAGCACATGGTCAGCTGGCTCTGCGGCAGAAACCTGCATGGCGGGGGAGTGTGGTGGGGGAATGCTGCTCACATCGTGGCAACTGGGAAGCAGAGTGAGAGTGAGAAGCTGGGGACTTTTGGGTCAATTATTCTATTAACCTGACACTGTCCTTTTAATGGCAACTGTAGAGCTCCCATAATCACCTTTTAAAAGCTCTGACTATGAGCTAAGGAGGCCTTTGAGGGACATTTTTGATCTGAGCTATAACATTCTGCCACTGCTCATGTGTATCTCTTTATTGTCAAATGTATTTAGTCCATCTCTAAGAGTCACCAAAGTCTTTAATAGTTTCAGCATGCTTGCAAAGTCCAAGTCTAAAGTCTCTTCTGAGACGGGCCAGGCATGGCAAGCTTAGCGTACGAGGCTGTGGCTGCATTTGGCCATTTTGGTCCCAGCTCTTGTGCTGAGGGAGAGGTGTGCTTTAGGCCGAATGTTACCAGCTATGGTAACTGGGGATGAGGCAGAGGAACCAGCTGGGAGGATTGTCCTGAATTGGTTCCCATTGAGATGAAGCAAAGAGGAAAAACTTGGCCCTGGCATCAAGACCCCAGTCACAATTATCACCAGGTATTTAGGTGCTGGGAAGTTTGATTACATACTGTTAGAGATCCCTGGGTCAGCAGATCCTGGTGCTGTGGCTTCTATGTTTTGGATTGATATGAACTAGGGAGTGATATTTATCTTGATGGTATCATAACCATTGTAGATTCAAAATATGGATTAAAATATTTAGCAGAAGGAAAACCTGATGGCCTCACCAGTGAAGCTACTAGACAAGTTGCTTTAGCAGATATCATCCTCATCAATAAAACAGATTTGATTTCAGAAGAGGAGATACAAAATTAAGAACAACTATTAGATCAATAAATGGACTGGGAAAAATTTTATAAACACAAATGTCCAGAGTTGATCTCACTAACATATTAGATCTTCATGCCTTTGATCATCTCTCTGGAATAAGTTTTCAGGAAAAACTTCAACGTATGTCCACAGCATAACCCCACCTTGATCAGAGTATTATTACAGTCACATTTGAAGTACCAGGAAATGTAAAGGAAGAAAGTCTAAATGTATTTATTCAGAATCTCCTGTGGGAGAAGAACGTGAGAAAGAAAGAGAGTCACTGCATGGAGGTCATGTGGCTAAAGGGGCTGGTGTCAGCCACAAACAAGTGATTGTCCAAGGCGTCCATGAACTCTGAGGAGCTCCACTGCAGGGAACTGGAAAGATGACTCTGAGAGAACAAATTGATTGGTCCTTACTGGCAGGAATTTAGATAAGGGTATCCTCAAATGACTGTTGATAGCTACTGTAACAGAACAGAAAAGCAATGGACAGCACATTTCAAACAAGATCAAATTTGTCTATAACATGGAAAGCATTTATCAAAAGGATTGGATAATAGAAATTAATTTCCTACTGGGGATATTTCAAACATTATTCTTGGATGATTTCTTTTATGAATTCCAGTGTACTTAAAAGTAATATTTATTCTATACAATACATATAACTTAGTAAATCAGTATTATAAAACATTGACATTCATAAAATAAAATATAACATCATCTGAAAAAAAAATAAAGTCTCTTCTGAGACTAAAGGGAAACTTGTGAACCCTTTAACAAAAAAGTTAAACACTGACAATGGCACAGGGTAAACATTTCTATTTTAAAAGGGGAAAATAGAAGAATAGAAAGGGACCAAAACAAGACAGAGAAACCCAGCAAAGCAAAAATCTTACAGCTGCATGTCCAGCACCTGGGACAAAGATGTAAACTTTGAACAGCCCATACAGCATTGTCAATGTCTATAACTGTATTTTTTTTTTAAATGTCTCAAATCCCTGACTTCTCCAACTTCCCGGGGTCTCTACTGTAGTTTGGCTTTACTCTCACAGCTTTATGCACTGTCCTCTCAGGGTGACACTGCCCCACCTCTTGGTCCTTTTTTTTTTTTAATCTTATCAGAATTTACTCTGATCTCACAATTCTTGTATTTTGCATACCCATAAAGCCAGTACTCTGTGGGTGATGCCAAGGTCTGTTGCTAGCTCAGGCAATAGCTAGGACCCCTTGGATCATGGCTATAGTAGTCTCTGAGTGCCTGGGTCAGAGCACTGTGAAACAAATCTCAGGGAATGAGTTTACAAGTAGGGTTCCCTGCAACTCCTTTCTTCAAATGAAAACTTTAAAGCATTGTACCAATGAGTTTGTGCTAGGTGAATTTTGCAGATTCTTGGGATGCACTCAAGGCATCTTTCCTGTCATCCTGATGTGGGTTTTTATTTTCTTTGCTTCTTTTTAATGTTAATCTTTATAGCAACCAAGTTCTCTTGTTCCAACACTTTACAGGCCCCAACTTTATAGGGACTTTCTTTTTAGTGAAACTTGAAACTCTTAAAATCACTCAGGTGTGCTGTTTGTTCTTGATTCTCAATGTATAGCTGGCTAAAAGCACCCACTAGTTCCTGTGCTACACCTTGAACATTAGCTTGCTTTGAAATTTTCTCTACCAGATTAATCACTCTGCTGCCCTTAATCTTAGTTTCCCAAAGTCTGAGGACATGTATTACATGTACGTAGTTTTCTTTGCCAAAGCATCACACACATGGCCTGGAGTCCAGCTGCCAATGGAGCCCTTGTTCTCAACTGAAACTGCTGGGGCCTGGTCTTCACCATCTTAATTTTTATCAGCATTCTGGTCTTCTGAGCGCTAACCAGGGTATTTTATCAGGTTCGTCTTATAATATTCTAGGGCTTTCTTATAACCATGTGGTCAGATAGTCATAGCAGTTACTGCACTCCTGGTACCAAAATCTATCTTAGTCTCTTCTTTTATCACTGAAACATAGTACCCAACACCCACAGCATAAAGGAGGTGTTTATTTGATCTCAAGGGTGTAATCCTTGGTGGGCCACACCAAGGCAGAAAACAATGTGACAGAGGAGCATGGTGCAGGTGCTCATATGGAAGCCAAGGAGCAGCAAGAAGAAGGAGCTGCGAAGGGAGATAATACCTTTCGGAGCCACACCCCCAGTGACTGGCACCTTCCGACCAGACCCTGCTCTTAACATCAGCTACAGCGCCCTCATTATTTAATCCCCTTTTAGATGCCCAGCCTGTGGGCACACAAGGCAGTTCAGGGCCATTCTTGATTGAATCTGTAACAGTTGATACAGTAATACCTCCGTTCACAAACTTAGTTCTTTCTGTAATTCTAGTTAGAAACTGAATCAGACGAGAACCAAATCAAGATTCTCCATAAGGTCAACATTGAACTAGCCTAACCATTTAATTTGATTCAGTTCTCATTCTACTCAATCTGTGATCAAAACTGTGGAAAGAATTAAGTTTCTGAACCAAGGTACCACTGCACAAGGGAATGACACATAGTCATTAAAATGAGTTTTCTAGAGTTACAGATCAACATATTTAAAAATCTGTGATCAATCTTTGGTGAATAAAGTAAGTTGTGGAAGAATGCATATAGGATGATAATTACAGAAAAATTTTAAAATATGAAAAGTATGATACATAAGCATTCATAAATATATAATAAGATCAGAGTAGTAGAGGTAGAATTGACACAAGCTGTCGGTTGTTTTGGTATTGGTTTTTATAGTGATAGTGAATATACAGGTGTTCATTTTTTATCACACCTTTTTGTAGTCTTAAATATATAATAAAAATTTTGGAAAACATTATCAAAAACACTCTAGCTTGATTAAGACTGATTTAATCCATGTCTTGTTTATCCAAAAACCTATGGCCAAAAACCCACCATGCAGTGTTGCCCAAATCATCAATTCAAGACCCATATTTTTCTTTTTAGTTCTCTTGTTAAATGTTTAAATAACAGTAGAAAAGAAAATGTACTTCCTTATAATTATATACATTTTGAAAGTGGTAATTTATAATATTTTTTATGAACTAGGGGGAGGATTAATTGGAAGAAAAGGCTACATAGGCACACTGGGGAAAAATGACACGATGATGTGTGCAGTGTATGGATGGACTGAGGAGATGACTTTTTCTGGAACATCCACAGGAGATGTGTGTATCTGGAGAGATGTCTTTCTTGTAAAAACAGTTAAAGCACATGATGGGCCAGTGTTTAGTATGCATGCACTGGAAAAAGTAAGTAACCTAAAGAGATTTTTAAATTAAATATAGTCTCATTATGGAATACAGAGGAATTTGAGAGGGAACATCTCTTCCCCCTTGGTTTAGCTGCCCAGTTATATTGTGGGCTGGGGCTTTTTTGGGATTTGCTTTGTTCCTTTCTCCAAACTCCAGAACACAGAATGATGTAGATCTGATATGTAAAAAAAAGTTTAATATTTATTAAGCAGTTTTTTTGTATAAGAAATTATCCAGTGCATTATATTTAATCACCATATGCTGTTGGGTAAGTACCATTATTACGCCCTCTTTTAAAGGAGGAAATTAAGACTCCACGAATTTTGACATGGTGGCACAGCCTGTAATCCTAACACTTGGGAAGCTGAGGCCGGAGGCTGACGAGTTCAAGGCCAGGCTGGACTACATAAAAAGAAAGAAAGAAGGAAAGAAACTTGTTACAAACAAAACTAAACACAAAACAAACAATTAAAGAATACTCCAAGAGAATACATGTAGCATACTGAAAGTGGTATATCTAACTCATGGTTCCAAATTAGAAACTGTTTTTTGACTCTTAGCCTAAGTGTATCATCACTGTAAGTAGTTTTGCTGATTTTGTGTTGATGTGTAATGGATTCTTAGCTAATTCCTGTTACTTACAAACTGACCTTTGGCTATATCTGCCCTCTAGAGTTTTTAAATATAAAGTTATTATTGTAATACATTTAGATTTTTAAACTGGACCCTTTTATTTTCATAGGGATTTGTAACTGGAGGAAAAGATGGTATTGTAGCTCTTTGGGACGACTCCTTTGAAAGGTGTCTCAAGACCTATGCTATAAAAAGAGCCTCTTTGGCCCCAGGATCTAAAGGTGATTTGAGATTTAGTTTATCTTTTTAGAAAAATAGATTGATTGTTCATTAATATGCCTGACTGCTGAGATGGAATACATGAAGTATATTTTTTCCTTCTTTACCTTCTGTGATACACATGATAAAATATTAACCAAAAACAGTACTGTTAGTATTAATTTTGAACATTTATAATTTTCCAAGAATATTTTCATGTGAGCATCATGTTGATCCTCAGTCAGGAATTTATTTCAGACTTGGCACTTTTGGGACCCTGGTGGTTTTTCCTCCTGTCTCCACAGCCTCACACACCTTCTTTCCTTTGCCTTTTACTGCTGTCTTCCCCAAAGCACTGTGCCCAGCCTTTCTGACTCAGGCCTTTCTTCATGCTATTACTTTTGCCTAGAATTTGTTCTCTCCTCATACCCACTCCATGTACCGAGCCACATACCCAGTTTTTAGTTCTCAAACACTATCTCATCCTTTCCTTCCTCCCAAAATGGATAAAAACCCCTTGCTATCTGCTCCTTTTCCAGTGTGCTCTGAACGTAAGCTCACTGCCTGCTCTGTAAGGGACAGACGCTGGGTCTGTATCATGTTTACCAATATGTTGCTGAAATCTAGCTTAGAATATTAGTACTCTAAGAGGAACAGGAAGTAGCTAAGGAGGGACTAATGTAAGTGGTAAAGAAGTAGTTGTCAGGATGGTAGTAGGGGATCTAAGATGGAATGGAATTCTATAAAAGTGTGCTTATTTTGAGATTAATAAATGAGGGAGATGCAGTGCATTATAATAGTTAAAATACAGAGGAAAATAGCCTTGTCATGTGATTTCATTGTCAAAATAGCATCACTGGCAATGTATACATCCTTGTATTATAGTGATTTCACATGTACAAGAACATCTCCATTTAACATTTCAGGTCTTCTCTTGGAAGATAACCCGTCTATACGTGCCATATCCTTGGGACATGGTCATATTTTAGTTGGCACAAAGAACGGTGAAATACTAGAAGTGGATAAAAGTGGCCCAATAACACTTCTCGTCCAGGTATTTTAAATGCTGATATGCTTTTATTTTTCTTTCACATACAACTTGTTCTTTTAGTACATAAGAGGCAAAATTGACAGTGGTAAAAATATAATGTTTAAGGAAATATGTGTTAATGTTAATATATACAGAAAAAATTCAATTCAGATATAGATATAGGGCCAGGGTATAGCTTAGCAGCATGGTGCCTGCCTGGCGAGAGCGAGGTCCTCAGTTCCACTCTTAGTAAATATACACACTATATGCTAGTTAATAGATATGCATATTTTCATATAGAATAAATATCAATATTTGAGTAAATTCCTGTCATGGAATAAACTAGTTGTAGTTGATTTATCTTAGCAATTTATTTCATCTTCAATTTCATTTTATAAAGTATGTGTGTTGAACATACGGCAGTTACCTTTCTGTGAAACTCTTCAGGTAAGTCATTCTTTAGTTTCTAACTTGGAAAAATGAAAAAATGAGTACTGAAAATATTTAGCAGTTAAAAGATATTAGTAATAAAACAAAAATTCAGAAATATGAAAATTTTGCGTAGAAATGTGAACTTAAATAGCAACAATAGGCTCTGGCCATGAGGTTCCTAACATTTCCATCAAGACTGAAGTATTAAATTTGTAGATGTACATTTCTGCAGTGTAGTATAGTTTTCTGAAAAGTATGGAGGAAAATCATTGAACACTATAAAAAAGGTAAGTGTAAGGTAGGATTTATCCTGATGAAAACTTTTCCTCATGCAGTTATTCCAGTCCCCTCTTTAAAGTACACTAAAGGGTATACATAGGTCTGAGCATCGCACATGCATTTGATGCTCTATCATATTACTGACATTACAGTATTCTGATATATTGAGGAGATCATGTATGTAAATGACAAAACATTGTATTAAATTAAGGGTATCTTACTGATTTCTTTGAAATAAAGAGATAATGATGTTTAATGTGTTTACAATCTTCAGAAAATGAATGGATGATAAAAATAAAGAGATGGGCCAGGTGTGGTGGCTCACACCTGTAATCCCAGCATCTCGGAGGCTGGGGCAGGAGGATCTTTGTGAGTTCAAGACCAGCCTGGGCTACAAAGTGAGCTCAAGGCCAGTCTGAGGTGCATAGCAAAACCCTGTCTCAAAAAGCCAAAAAAAAAAGAGATGTTAGTGTTTAATGTGTTTATACTGTCTTGGAAAATATCATCAGTACTCTTTTACAGTGGAATTATTAAACATGACACAGTTTCAATAAAGCATGAGAAAATATTTGGAAATCATAAATGACATCTATTAAGAGAAAAACTGGAGACAAAATACATTTAGCAGAGTTTATTTAAGCATTCAGACAATAATAAATTGAGCAACACTCCACACCAGAAGAGGTTCAGGCAGACTTGCAGCGGCGTGGACAGTGAGCTGAATGTAGAAGGCAAGATTTGTGACTGGTCACAGTGAAAAGAAGCCTTAACTAGAGATTAGTCGGCCATTTCTGATTGGTAAATTATAAGTATCTAGTTTCACTTTGCTGCTTAATTGGGGCTTCAGTTTCCTTAGACAAAAATGCAAAGCACTGGGGATGTAGCTCAGCTGCACAAGCACTTGCCTGGCAAACACAAGGTCCTGAGTTCGATTCTCAATACCAAAAAAAAAACTGCAAAGCACAGGAGCTGTCTCACTCTAATAACCTCCCAAGTAAACTTGTTATTAGTACACTTTGTTCTTCCTCTTTTGTGGGTGTGAGTGTGTGTGTGTTTGTGTTTATGATGCTGGAGATTGAACTCAGGGCTTCAGCTTTAGTGGATGCTCTGCCCCTGAACCACACCCTGGGCCTATTCTTTCTTTGTTTTTTTTCTTTTATAGTTTTTGAGACAGTCTCGCTAGGTAGTTCAGGCTAGCCTTGAACACTATGTAACTTAGGCTGGTCTTGAAATCAAAGCAGTCCTCCTGCCTCAGCCTCAGCTTCAGGCTGCCATTTGCTGAGATTACAGGTGTGTACATCATCCTTATTTTTTATAATCATTATAGGTTTAAGATTTCAGTGTTTTTTAGTCACCTTGACATCAGAAACAAAATGCCCATACTAGGTCTCACTATTATCACTCAACCCTGGGGGGAAGACCTTGGGCAATCAAGTAAATAAATCAACAAAAGATGTCAGCATTTGAAATAAATGGACAGTAGTGGTATTTCCAGATATAGCAACATTATACTATACCTTGGATAACAAGAGAATAACCTGAAAAATTACTAGAACTAACTAAGGAGCTCTGTAATATGATCAGATACAAAATCAATAGTATTTCTGTATAGTGGTAATGGCAGGTTGGAAAATATGATTTAAAAATGCTGCTCACACCAAAAAACTATACAGCAGCCAGGAATTTTATAGTTAAAATGTGCAATGTCTATGGTAAGAAAACTATGATATTTTTAAAGATAAGAAGACCTAAATACAGTGGTTGTCCACAGTGGTTGCAGCAACAAGCGGTGTTTTTTCTTCTGTTGTTGTTGTTGTGGATGTTGTTGCTGTTGTTGATGTATGCCTGTTTTCTTTCTTGTCCTTGGATTTTTGGTTCTTGTGTTTTCTTTTTTTTTTTTTTTTTTTTTTTTTTTTTTTTTTT
>PVLD010014558.1:0-51885 GCA_004027595.1 Dinomys branickii | reverse complement strand
AGTTTTGGTAGTATGGCCATTTTTACAATGTTAGTTCTTCCTAACCATGAGCATGGTATGTTTTTCCATTTATTGAAGTCCTCTTCAATCTCCTTTTTCAGAGTACTGTAGTTTTCACTGAATAAATCTTTCACATTCTTTGTTAGATTGATTCCTAAGTATTTCAATTTCTTGTTTGCTATTGTAAAAGGTATGTTTTACTCAATTTCTCTCTCAGTCTGTTTGTTGTTCGTGTACAGGAATGCTATTGATTTTTGGGTGTTGACTTTGTATCCGGCTACACTGCTGAATTTGTCAATTAATTCCAGGAGTTTTCTTGTGGAGTTTTTGGGGTCCTCCATGTATGATGCTATACCATATTATTTCTAGAGATGATTGTACCTTAGAAATCATTCTACAGTTCCAAAGGAGAAAGAGCTTTGGTGGACCAATTTTCTTTTCTTAACTTTATAAAAATATATATTCTGTTACCATAGATCCTGGGTGTTCATGGTATTTTTTTTCTATACTATCAAATAAGTTTCTCAAATCTTTTAGGAAGACTACACACAAAATACTAAAAACCCCTAAAATTCTTCTGATATTTACCTACTTTTCTCTTGTTTCTTAATATGCATAGCTTTGATTTGAAGACAATGAAATGCCCAGAATCTTATTGCAAAGGTTCAAAGCCTTAGAAGAAATGAGCAGACTCACAGACATTATAAAACAATCATCCTGAAGCCCTCACTGTTTTGGTATATGTAGCCATCAATGGTCAGCACAGTTTAAGACAGATACAAAGAATACACGTATAACCCTTTTCTCTATGCATAAAAGCCATCACATTTTAAGAAAATATTTAGTAAAAAAGGACAGTATTTTAAAATTAGGAATATATATCCCAGAAACAAGATTACCATGGAAGGCTTTACATTTATGAGGGGTTTTTATACAGAAAAAAGAGACCAGCTGTTCTCCACCTTTAAGTAAATTCCAAAGAGGGACCTAAAACTCAGCATGAAGTCATTAGGTTGTGTCTGAAGAGGAATTTCCTGATGGTGAGAGTGAAATGTTGAAAGGAACCTCTAGCAGAATACTTTAAAACTGGAAAGGACTCCAAGTCAGGACGATCATTCCCATGATACACTCTGTACCTGAAGTCTGTAAGTCTTTGGTTTTTATGGAGGCAAAACAGCATGTCTGCATTCCTCTTTATACATCTCAAATACATCCATGAAAGTTCATTTTGTATGTATTTCCTGTACATGATCAAGTTAAACCTCTGTATCTTTAGGATTCAGCTGAAAGAGGATTGAAAATATTTTTTAAAACTGTATTTGTACTGCGCATGTGCAGACTTTTTCTTTGTCATTATTCCCTAAACTATGCAGTATCACAATTATTTGTACAGCATTTACATTGTGGTAGGTATTATAAGTAACACAGAGATTTTTTTTTTTTTTTTTTCCGGGACCCGGGATCGAACTCAGGGCCGTAGTGCTTAGCGGCAAGCACTTAGCCCACTGAGCTGTACCTCCAGCCCGAACACAGAGATGTTTTAAAGTACACACAAAGATGTATGGGGGTTATATGTGCAATCTAATGCCATTTTATATGAGTGACTCGAGTATTTACAGATTTGGGGGTTTATGGAAGTCCTGGAACTAACACTTTCTGGATATCAAGGGATGATTATATATAATTTGCATTGTGTTTTACCTCATGTATCTAGTGATACAGTTTGGAGAGGCAGAAAGTGTGTAGGGGTTAGAATCAGCTGTCTCTGGCAGGTGACTTGTTTATATTATTTTAATTCTGAAAGCTACTCTTTCCATAATTTTTTGAGGCCCGGTCTTTTATTATGAAGGAGGATAATTAAGGAATAAACCTCTCTATGTATTATTGACAAATATAATGTTATCACATAGTAGTTAATATATATATATATACATACATTAATGAGAATACTTCATTGAAGACACTCCAGTATATGGGAAACAAAGTCACTGAAAAACTACATATGTACATACTCACCCACATTAACTCATTTATGCCAAGGTTTGAAACATTTGAAAATGGAACACTAGGCATAAATAGCTTAAAACCTTTGCTATCATTGCATGACTCATTTATAAGCAAAATGCCACATAAAGATTTAAAAATTCAAATAGTTCCCTGATCAAAGAGTAAATAAAAATTAAAATATTGGAATATCCAGAAAATATCACCGATTAAAACATGATATGATTCATGGCCATGCCAACACTGTTATCAGAAGAAAGGTACATGGCTTGAAATTTCTCCATGGATATACAAGAAAAATGTGAATAAATGAAAGTAAAAATTGATGAAATGCAAACAGGAAAACTACCACAGTAAAAAATAAATTCAAGAGCTAGCATTTCAGAGAGCTAGTTAAAGGGGGAGAAGCACAATTACATGAAATACTAACTGAGAATGAAGGAATGACCACAGATAGAGAACAAATGGACTTAAGTTGCTCCACGACTCTAGAAATAATGGCCATAGTTGTGTTTGTCACACAGTGCAGAGTTCAGAAACAGAAATAAAATTTTTCTACATGGTTCTGTTTGTGAACCAAGTTGTTTGCCAACAAAAGTGCTGGTGAACCAGGTATCACTGTAACTGACCATTGTTCAGCTCCGTACTAACTGGAGGTAGAATAATTTTTGAGAAGAGGTTAATTGTAAATCTATCTCCAGAAGAGAAAAGCCATCTGTTTTCTTCAGAGGCCACTGACTATAAAAGAGATACATAAAAGCACTAACATTCCCTCAATGGAAGTATGCTTATAAGAGTACTGGCTGAAGCAATTATAATGGAAAATAGTAAGAGAAATCGGTCAGGAGGTGGTTTGTAGATAATTGCACATACCAAAACCCAAGAGAACCAGTAGAGAATTTCCTACTGACCATAAGTACATTTCATAAATTGTCTGCACACAAAATTCACATTAAATGTGTAACAGGAAAACATGCCTCTGGTAAAAAACATGTTTTTGCAAAGAAACTTATGAATAATCTTTATGAAGATAGTTCTTGCATGCAACTGAGAAATGCAAAAGCAGTCTTGACTAAATGGAAAGCATCTTCTGTTCTTGTAAGATGCACTGACTTGTGTAACACTTCACCCATCCCTACTGCAAGTCAAAAATAATCAGAATCTTTTTCTTTTTTGGAATGAAGTGATTTGAAAATTCAAAGAGAGCATTAAGTGTAGAAAAGCCAAAACAGTTCTGAAAGTAAGTTAACAAGGCATGTAGATTTTAAAACCTGTTATAGGCTGTCAAAGTGGCAGCGCCCAGTAGGCATGGGTCCTGCTGAAATGGGAGATTAGGTTTCTTTCCTGTAAGCGGGCGAGTTTGCTGCACTTCTGATTTTGAGCATCCTGAATCTAGGTTTCTCGGGAGAGCGGTGGGAGCCTCCACATCGTTTTCCACAGCAGCGGCAACATTCTGCCTGCCCACCCGCAGTGCAGCAGGTTCCAGTTCCTCCACCAAAGAGGTTTTTATGAGACTTCCAAAAAGATGGCAACCGGGTAAGCAGTAGAGAGAGATCCCCTTGTGGATCGCCACCCAAACACTAGATTACAGCAACATTAAAAGGACAAGAAGGGGAGAAGTGGATCCTCGGGCACCAGGAAGTTATTGAAATGAGAGATGAGATCATCAGCGAGAGCGAACCGGACCCTCCCGGAGAAGCTGCTCGCACAGCTGCCGGGGAACAGTCGGATCCACCGGCTGGACCAAAACCAGGATGGAGGGGGAGGCGGGAGAGGGAGCAGCAGCAATGAGGAAGAGCTGCGGAGACCTCAGAGCGCTGACTCCAAGAATGGAACGATCAGTGGTAGAACAGTTGCAGCCTTTTTCACCGGCCGCGCCAGCCTAGCCACATTCAGACCTACCCCTGCCTAGGTCCGGCCCACCCCGAATGCCTCGCCCGCCATGGCTGCCCCCACTCCCTCGCCCTTTCCTCATTCCCTTAGTGCATCCAGACGTCAGGACGCTCTGCAGCACCTCCCACTTTGGACTGGAGACTGCGCCTTGCTCGCCAATGTGAGCTGGGAACCAGAGACCAGCAACATGGAGCCGAACTCTGGCAGCATGAGCCATGGGGCGTGGAGCCGCTGCCGGGTGAGCACTGAGCCGATGCTGGGGGTGGTTGCACTGTGGCTTGCAGAGCCCCTGGGTGTGTATGAAGCTGATGCCAGGCACGGTCTGCTGCATTGCACAGAACCGGGGCCAGGAGCAGTTCCGCTGCAGCTTTCAGAGCCACCACCAGTGTGTGCTGAGCTGCTGCCAGGCAAGGCCCCACAACGAGGTGCCCGGGTTTGCGTGGCCCTCACTTGGCACGGTCCTGCTGTGGGGTGCATGCAAAGCCGTAGCTAGGCATGGATCTGCCCTGGCACGCAGAGCCACCACCAGCGGGCCTGAACCCACAGCCGCAGGGTGCAGGCAAGGCTGCCACAGACCGCAGTGATGCCATGGGGCATGGAGCTGCTGCAGGACTATGTGGTTCCACTGCATGGGGCACTGGGAGACACCGTGGGCCCTGCAGTCCTGCCCCCACCCCGGGATACCTCTCCCTTGGCTGCCTCCCCCGATGCTGGCCTTCCAAGATCCTAGGTGTGTGACCTGGAAAAGGAGAAACAGCCAGGAGTCAAGAAGAACAGCCACGTCAATGACATACTGCAAGGCTGAGGCGTGCTACTAATATGAGCACTGAGAGGGACTCCATACTGCTTGCAAATATGAACTTTGTATCAACCTGCAGAGATAAGCTATATGAAAAACAGCAGTCCTGGAGATCGAGAGATAACAACATACTCTAAGACCTGAGAAACTCCTCCAATTGTCTCCCAAAACTAATAACTAAATTTAGTCCACACCCTGAACCACCTCAGGGAGCACAAGTGGGAGAGACTTCACACCACTTATGCCCAGCATCAAAGGATTCAAAATGAGAATTCAAACCCTCACAGGGAGCAAACAAGAGTCCTTCCTGAAAAACAGCTCGGGCAACTGCCACGGTGCAGGTAGAGGAAGAGGAGGAGGAGAAAGAGGGAGTCACCACTCCATACACACCCTTGGCCCTCTCCCTCATTCCTAAGCTCACAGCTTCAGCTTCGGGAGCCTGTGCTCACAGAACCCTCCCAACTTGGCAAGAGGAGAGTGAAATTCTGAGAACTGGCCCAAATCTGGAGCAGAAAAAGCCCAGCCTGGAAGGTGACTGGGAAAACAGCAGAGAAGGATCCTCCCATAGGATCGCCACCCAGACACTGGACTATAACAACATCAGAATGACAAGAGGGAGAGAGGCGGGTCCCCTGGTACCAGGAAGGTTCAGAAATGAGAATCAAGCCCGGGAGCTCCCTGCGGGCTACATGGGGACCCTTGAGGACTTGGACCGGGCCCCCAGAAGTGCCTCATTGGGTCGGAGCCAGAGGTCTGCGGGGGCAACCCCGTGGACTCAATCGGCCCATGGGAGTGCCTAATAGGGGCAGGGCAGAGCCTGATGGTCCTTGGGGCAAACCTGAGGACTGGACTGGGCCCCAGGGAGTGGCTTGTTGGAGTGGAGCCCGGCAGTACTTGGGGCAACCCTGAGAACTCAACCAGGCTGTCAGGAGTACCTTGTTGGAGCAGAACCCTGCGGTCTGTGGGGCCAACCTCAAGGACTGGATTGGGCCCCTGGGAGCCCCTTGCGGGGGCGGAGCCCAGCGTTTTTCGGGAGTTGACCCCGTAACTTGACTGGATCCCAGGTAGCACCTCGTTGAGGTGGGGTCTGGCTGTCTTCAGGGGCCAACCCATGGACTGGACTAGATCCCTGAGGGCCTTGAGGGCTTATCAATCCAGTATGACCATAGTGTATTTGGTTCCCTGCCCATGTACCGTCTTTGAGGATGGGTGCTTTTCCACCTAATACTAAAAATAATTTGAGTGCACCCATGTTTGTTCCAGCATAATTTGAAGCAGCTATGTGCCTTCCCAATGTGAGAACCCAAGCGAGTGAATAAACCAAAAAGTACAGTTATTGTCAGAGGGAAGACGATTGATTGGGTGGGAGAACAATGGAGATGAGGGTGGAGAAAACGGATTAATCGAATGTGCTATCATCTGTGTAACTGAGTAACAGTGAAGACATCATTTTGTAATACAGCATCCATTTTTAATTCCCCAATATCTGCTCTAGAATTCTGTGTTTCCTTTATTGTTTATGTGTTATACTGATTTATAACTGAGTAAGAAATGCAATGGTAACATTATGTGATACATCAGCCATTGTTAATCCCCTACTGTCTTCTGTATAATTGTATATTTCCTTCATTCTTTTTGAGATAACTGAGTAACAAATATGAAGATGATATTATGTAAAACAGCATTCATTGTTAAGCCCCTACTATCCTCCCCATAATTTGTATATTTCCTTATTGTTTTTTGAGTTTATATTCTTTTATCTTTAAAATAAAAAAACCTATTGTAAAGCTGGGATATTTAAAACATGTTGTTAGTAGGGCATAAATAAACAAATAAATCATTGATTAAGGCCTAGTAAGTGAAAGAAATAGATTTATATTTAGATTTATATCTTGAGAGGAGTTTCAGTCATTAGAATGTGTATATTTGTCAAAAAATCAGTGGATTTGTAGTTTAGATCCGCCTGTATTATTGTATAAAGTTTATTTTGCGGAAGTCCAGTATTAATACTTGGATTCCAGTACAATGATATCTGTGCTACCATTTGTGAAGAGAAAGATGCTCAGATCTACAACTCAGTTTGAAACATCAGGAAGTGAGAGCAATCGGAACACAGGATGGACCAATAAGAGGCTTGTATACATGAACAGTATGTAACTGTAATATTATCTCAACATTGACATATGCTTGAAAGTTGCATAATGAAAATGTTAGAAAAATAGTTTTCCAATATATAGAGTAGTTTAATATAGCACCATAAAGATGTACCTGCAACTTTATAGAAGTATGTATTTTTCTTTTCCTATTATAAGTTTTAGCAACCAGAATTCAGATGAAAAGTCTTGGGCAGAGGGGATGGAGTTGCCCCTGGAGTGAATTTCCCAAACTCTGTTGGGTTTCCTGATGGTCTGACTTAGGGAGTTAGCAGGCGGCAACTGCACCCTGCCCAGGAGAGGGAGCGCTGTGCTGGGCTGAAGCTTTCCTCCTGGCAAGAGCCACATCAGCTGCCAAGGGCTGGACGGTGCACATACTCAAGGCGTGGAAGGAAAATGCAGTCTGTGTCTGTTGTGCAGGCCAACTGTTGTTCTATATTCAAACAAGGTGATTATTCATTCCCTTAAGTTTTTGTTCAATTGCTCTTTTACAGTTAACCACTTTAGGATTTAGAAGAGTTTATTCCTCAGTTCTGAGTAGTTCATAAAGTGCTAATTGTATTCTGCAGTTGTCTGCTACCCCAACCCTTATCTGTATTTCTCAATGATTAAATGCAGTGGGTGTTGGGAGGAGAGTTATCGTGTATTCTGTGTACAGTTTCAGAAATCTGAGTCTCCTGGAGACTCACCTGAGCTCAGAGCAGAGAACCTCTCTGCCATGTGGAAAGAATTAGCTAAGCTTCCTTAACCTTTGACAGGTAAACTGGGGGCTCCTTTTATTTGGGGTGGGACTGTTGGAAGGTCATATATATCTCAAAAGAGATATACTAGAAATTCAAGTAAACGAGGATTCTCTAGTTTTGAGAACCCTCAGCAGAACACATTAAAGAAAATAGTTTAAAAATATGTTCACAGCTCAATCGGTTTTTCAGTACATCTTTAATTGAAAATATCATTTTTGATGTTACTCTTTTATACTACAAAAACTTTAGTTTTTTAAATATAGAAATGTTAGTGCATGAGTTTTGAGAAAAATCTTCTCCAGCCTTTGGTTCATATTTACTTAATGGACAGTAGTGTAGGCTTAGAAACCGCCTGCCTGAGCCCTGCTGGAAACAAGCCCTGAACAGCTTCCAGTGGCAAAAGTCATTGAGCTCTGCCACTCACTCGCAGTTCCCACTGCACATTATTTCCATGAGATGTGAGGTATATAATTAGAAGTTGCTCAGCAAATAAAACTTTTTTAGCACCACAGTTCCAAAGTGTTATACAAATGAAAGAGAACTACTATGAGGGAAAGAAGTGAGGGAGAAAGGCAGATGAAAGACTCTATCCTCTTGCTTCACCTTCTTCTCCTCCCTTTATGAAAGGAACCAGAGGTAGATACAAAATTTATAGTGTCTAAAAGATGGTGCTGGCTCTGCACATGCCAAAGACTAAAACTAAATCCGTGTCTATCACCACGCACTAAACTGAAGTCAAAATGGTTCAAAGGTCTACATATTAAAACAGAAACGCTAAATCTACCAGAAGAGAAAATAGGTAGAAATCTTTAAGACATAGGAGTAGGCAGAGAGTTCATCAACAAAAACCAAACTGCATGGGAAATACTTCAAAGAATCAACAACTGGGATCTCATCTTACTGAAAAGTTTTTGCATATCAAAAGAAATCACCCACAGAGTAAAAAGAAAACCCACAAATTAGGAAAAAAATTTAGCCAACTGTCCCTCAGACAAAGGACTTTTGTCTAGAACATCTAAAGAATTAAAAAAAATCAGACCCCCCCCCAAATTTAAAGACAAAATTTAAACAATGGGCAGCTGCGAGGAATATACACTTCTCAGATGAAGAAATACAAATGGCAAATAAATATATGAAAAAATGTTCAACATCATTGCTCATTCCAGAAATACAAACTAAAACAACACTGAGATTCTATCTCACTGCAGAAAGAATGGCTATCATCAGGAAATCAATAAATAACAAATGTTGGCGGGGCTGTGGGGAAAAAGAAACTCTTCTCCACTGTTGGTGGGAGTTTAGAGTTGTGCAGCCACTGTGGCAATCAGTGTGGAGATTCCTCAAAAACCGACATTGGAGTCCCATTCGTCCCAGCTGTTCTCCTTCTAGGTGTTTTTCCAGGAAAACTGAAAACATCATACCACGGTGATATATGTGCGCCCATGTTTATAGCAACACAGTTTGTCATAGCTAAATCTTAGAAACAACCCAAATGCCCAGCAACTGAGGAATGGATAAAACAGATGTGATATTTTTATACAATGGAGTATTACTCAGCTATAAAAGAAGACAAACTTAAGGCTTTTATAGGTAAATGGATGCAACCGAGACCATACTCATAAGTGAAACAAATCAGACCCACATGTGTAAACATCGTAGTGTCTCCCTAGTCTAAGAAACTGAAAGGTACAGTAGATATTGTGAAAGGGAAAGAAACTGCTCAAAAGAAAAGAACACCTGGGATGAGGAAAAGGAGAAAAGGAAGAAAGAAGGATGGAAAAAAATATATATATATATTTATATATATATATATCCACAAGATGGCTAAGACAACTGTACTACTAGTTTCTATTAGTTTATTGAGAGGACCAGTTAATGCTTAATTTTTAAAAATCAATTTTGGGTGTCTATACACGGTAATCCGAACAACTACTTTGAAGATAACAATATGCAATATAACAACCATTGTTGATTCTCTATCACTTTGTTTTGAAATTCTGTATCATTTTTAGGCCCTATGAAGAATGTAAATTTGGAGTCTCTTGCTCATGAAAAGTGGGGGTGTAACATCAAACATATTAAATAGAAAAATTTTTATTTAAAAACATTTGATGATAAAATGTAGTAGGCACAGTCATGATAAATGAATACACTACCTAATGTTTGTGGCACTTGAAGTTAGGTTACTGTCAGAAAAAATATCCAAACTTAGAAATAAATCTCAAGAAATCCCCAATATTTGCCATCATTTATGTAGAACTATATATATATATATATATATATATATATATATTAATAACATGATAACTTAATTGAGCATAAGACTTTTCTGGTTTACTCTTTTGCAAATTCACACATTAGATCATAAAAATTTTTACTTTTAGATCTTGAAAAAACTTGTTTACGAACACATAATTGTGCATACTAGTGGGCTCCCGTGTGACACTTCCATACATGGATTAGGTGAATACTGATCAAATCCACCCCTTCTCACTTCCCCCGAGCTCTCCCCAGCCTGTATTAATCCTATTCTATTCTGGCATTTTAAAAATTGACAGTTTTTAGCTTCTCCATAGTGGAGAGAATATGTGGTACTTGTCTTTCTGCGTCTCTGGTTCATCTTACTTAACATAACAACCATCTATTTCACTGCAAATATACTGATTCCATTGTTTTTATGGCTGGACAGTATTCCATTGTGTGTCTACGCACCACATTTTCTTTGTCCATTTGTTTGTTGGCTGATGGCTGCAGAAGTCAGGTCGCTATCTTAGCTATTGTGAATAGTGCCTCAGTAAACACGGCATGCAGCTACGCCTTTTATCCCCAATTTCATTTCATCTCCTTCTGACACATGCCCAGAGGTGGGATAGCTGGATAATGCAGTAGATATACTTCAGTTCTTTGAGTAACCTCTGTATGATCTCCTACAGTGGCTGTACTAATTTACTTCCCCACCAACAACGTATTGGTATGGCATCCCTGGTGCTGCTGTTACTTCTACTGCTGCCGTAGCTGCTGGGATTAGGTGCCTGAGTCCCAGCCTGGCTCCGCTGCTGTCCTGCTTCCCCTCAGCTCTGTCCCAGGCACTGGCACGCCCAGCGGGCCCACTGCTTTGTGTTCTTGCTCGCGGTGTCTGCAGCCCAAACCTACACGTGGCGGGCCGCGGCCCGACCACCACAGCGTGCACACGCTGCCTCCCAGGATGCTGCCTCTGCTTGTGTACACGTTCCCTCGGCTGGCTGAACTTACAAAACACAAGTTCAAAGACAATATCCGTAAGACTTTCAAGACACTGGCAGTAGAGCAGTAAAGCGAGCACGGCACTAGGAATGACTCCGCAAGTTGCACATCTGTGAAGCTGGCTCAGGAAGGAGCTCTCAGGGCTTCGTGAATGCAATTTCACTCATCACTTCTCTCCCCCCTTTATCTTTAATTACTATGAAAGCTCTATTAGGGTGCATTTATTAAGAAACTGATGTTGAATGTTTGGGTAGGGAAGGGTAATTTAAAAGGCTGAGAATGAAGAGTCAAGGAAGAGCAGGGAATAAATTCTCTTATAACGTAGAAGCCAATAGAAAAGCGAATTGAAAAAAGAGGAAGCAATGAAATCAAGGGATGCCAGGAAATCAAGTACTAACAGTATTAGAAAACATTCACTGACTTCTGCAACCCAGAGGAAAATAGTGATGTTAGTGGTCTGAGAAAGGAGATGTTTTGATGGAGACATGCAAGCTGAACTCAGTACAGAAGTGAGTCGAGGAATATCCTACAGCCTATTTGTTTTGGCCTCAAGGTCAGTAGGGAGGGCTCCCCAAAATGGACTCTCAGAAAGATCACGGGAGCGTGTACTAGCAGACGTCTGGTACTTTGTAGATGTTACTTCTTTTTCCTCTTTGTTGTTGCTTGTTATGGTTTAATGATAATAACTGCCATGCTTTGATCACCATTATGTGTTAGGCTGGCGCTAAGCACTTGACATGCATTTATCTCAGATTCTGCAGTAACGCTGTATGCTATTCCTCTCCTTTTCCAAATAAGAAATAAATTCAGAGAACCTATATGACTAATCTAAGGCTGCACAGCTATTATCAGAGCGGCATTCAAACTTGACTCCCAGTCCATTTCTTCCACTACCACAGGGCTGCCCTTGGGTTCAAGCCAGTTTACTTTCTTGGGTATGCAAGCAGGAGCCGCCAGGGAAAAGAAGAGTCTGTGGTATGTACTTGCCTCTTATATTGATTAGCACCAGTGCATTTCACATGTTGGGCCTCTCACATTAGATAAACCTTGCTCGATACATTCTGCTGTAATTTGTTAAACCTCTTAAGATTTTGAACATGTGTTTCTCCATATCACTGCACAGTCCACAGAAGTTTACCACACGGGAAAGTCTCACTCAGTGCATCCAAGTTAGTCAGCCCCTTCCTACTTTTCAGCCTCACTCACTGATGGTCCCCCAGCTGATGCAGCATCAAATACCACCCTGGCCTGAGCCCCCAGAATCTCTAGGTTTGTTCTAAGTCTCCTAACAAATCCTTCTGCTTCTATCCTTGCTGCCAGTCACAAGAGCCAGAATTACACTTTAAAAATGTCCCTTAGTCTCTTAAAACCCTCCATTCGTTTCCCGTTTCACTCAGAGCAAAATCCAACATTCTAAGAATGTCAGGTAAGACCCGCCTTTGTCACCTCTGACATCTCTCTCTGTTCTCCCTTTCCCCACTTTGCCAGAACCATAACAATGCCTTGTTGTTCTTCCATCTGGCCAGGAAAGGTACACATCAGGATCAACTTAATTATTAGCCTTTGCAGGCTCTGCTATTTCTGTTCTCATGTCACTATCACCTTTCAGAATGCAGCTTTGAGAGAGCAGGGATCTCTGTTCATTAATGCCCAGTATGACGTGTATCACATAGATGGTGCTCAGCAAACAAGTTGGGCAAATAAAGGAAACAAAACAAAAACTTTACCATTGTTATTATTCTGTCTGATGTTTCTGCCAGTTCTACCCAGCTCTGCCGTACTGTGTCACCTTAAGAAGTAGGGGATTCTTCTTTAGAATTTATTTCAGGAATTAATTTGAACTTAAACAATTGAGGTATAATTCATATACTGTAATAGTCGCTGTTGTAAAGTGTACAATTCATTAATTTTAGTAGTTTGTATAGCCATCACCCTGATCTAATTCCAGAACATTTTTGTCATTACTTCTCAAAGAAACCTCACATCCCCTAACAGTTAACGCCCCATTCCCATGCCCTGAATCTCACCACAACCACTGACAGTGTTCCTGTCCTATAGATTTACCAGTTCCAGACATTCCGTATGTGAAATCATGCAACTGTTACATGGATCTTTTCATTTTGCACAATATTTTCAAAATGCAATCATTTTATAACATGTATTTCAATTCATTCTTTTTTAAGGCTAAATAATATTACCTTATATGGATATAGTATATTTTATTTATTGGTTTATCAGAGGGTGAACATTTGAGGTTTTTTTTTTTTTGCTACTATTATTTAGTTGTTAGGAGTATTTATGTCCAGTTTTTCTTTGAGAAATTTATTTTCAGTTCTTTTAAGCATACACCTGGGAATGAATTTGCTAAGTCACAGGTAATTCTGTGTTAACTTTTCTGAGTAACTATGAATCTGTTTTTCAAAGTGGTTGCACCATGTTTCTTTCTTGCTGGCACTTTATCAAGGTTCCGATTTCACTGTTATTCTCTTCAAATGTAGAAGTTTGGCCAACATATTTTGTGGTCTGTCTTTTGAAATTATAGCTACCTAAGTGTGGTTTCAATTTCATTTCCTTCATAACTAGTGATTAAACGTATTTTCATTGGCTCTTTGGCCATTGTTTTTTTAGTTGTAACAATTCTTTATAAATTTTGCAACCTGACCTTTATCAGATGTTTGGTTTGCAAATAATATTTATATACCATGGGTTTCCTGTTCACTTTTCTTTGATGTACAAGTCTTCCATTTTGTGAAGTCTAGCTTATCTATCTTTCCCTTTTATTGCTTGAACTTTAGGCATCATGTTGAAGGAAATCATTGGCTGATTCAATCAATCCACAATTATGAAGACTTACTCCTATGTTTTCTGCTGATTTTATAGTTTTGTCTATTGCATTTAGGTCTTTCAGGAATTTTGAGGTGTGTGTGTGTGTGTGTGTGTGTGTGTGTGTGTGTGTGTGTGTATTTTCTCTTATAATAGTATCAGGATAAGAGTGGTTTAACAGAATGAATTCGAAAGCATTCACTTCTCCTATTTGGGTAAAAAGTTCACAAAGTATTGGATTAACTCTTCTAAATGTATGACAGGAACAACCAGTGATGCCTTCCATTGCAGGGCTTTTCTTTGTTCAAAAATGTGTTAATTTTTCTTTCTTTAGAACAATTTGTTCATTTCATTCACATTATTTATTTGTTGTCATGTAATTTTCATAGTGTTCTATGATAATTTTTTTTATTTCTGTAAGGCAGATTTTCCTTTTCATTCCTAATTTTAATTCTTTGAGTTTTCTCCTTTTTTTATTTAGCTGAAGATTTGTAAATTTTGTTTTTTTCAAAGAACAAATTTAGCTTCTTTTGACCTTATCAATTGGTTTTCTTTTTTATTTCCTGCGTTGACTCTCTGATAGTTATTGCTTTTGTTGTTCTGTAGTTTCCTCTGCTTTTTCCATAATTTAATGATGGAAGTTTAAGTTACTGATTTGAGATTTTTCTCCTTTTTAATACAGGAAATTACGTTGTAAATTTTCCTTAATCATTGTTTTTGGTACTTCACAAAAGCTTTTGTATGTTATGGTTTCATTTTCATGATATGTATTTTAAGTATTTTCTAACTTCTCCTTTTAAGTCTTTAGTTCTTTGGTTATTTGGACATGTGGTTATTTAACTTCTATATACTTGTGAATTTCTCAAATTTTCCTCTAAAGAATATCTCTCTCTCTCTCTCTCTCTTGCTGTTGCTGTTGAGGTTAGTGTTTAATAATTTCTGTTAGATTTTGTTTCTTTAGTTTTTAAAGATGGTTTTTCTTTTCTTTTTTAGAAAGGATCAGGGTCATACTGTGTAGCTTAAGCTGGCCTTCAACTCATAGGATCCTCTTGCCTCAGCCTCCCGAGTGCTGAGATTACAGGAGTGCACCACCACACCTTGTTTAAGGGTGATTGTTCTTGTTATGGAATTCTTGGTTAACAACATTTTTCTCTGAATGTTATTCTAGTACCTTTTGGACCTGTGATTTCTTCTGAGAAATCAGCTATATAAATCTTAGGATACACTGCATATAATGCATCATTCTGTTGCAACTTCCAATATTTTCTCCTTATCTTTGGTTTTTTGATAGCTCAGTTATGATGTGTGTAGGTGTAGCTCTCTGAATTTACCCTACTTGGAATTACTGAGATTCTTTAGCTATGCACATTGGTATTTTCATAAATGTGCGAAGTAGCCATTGTTTCTCCGAACATTCTTCCTTCCTCTACTTTCCCCCTCCTCTTCTATTTCCTCTTCCATATTCTCTTCTTATTCATACTCCTGGGCACCTTTGGCCTCCCTATGTATTGATAGGCCCGGGGGTCTCCCACACATCTCTAAGATTATACTCATTTTTTATCATTCTTCTTCCTTTCTTTCTTGGATTGGATAATCTCAAGGTCTTCAAGTTTACTTGTTCTTTCTTCTGCTTGCTCAAATCTGAGCAGAAAAATTTCATTTCAGTCACTGTAGCTTTCAACTTCAGATTCTGTTTTCTAGTCTAAAAGTAATATTTTTTATTTCCTAGGTCATCATGCTCCCACTTTTCTTTAGTTTTTTGGTAAAATTTGAAACAGCCGATTGTCACTTATTCCTATTTATGAGATTTCTCAGAAGGAGTTTAGATAGTCTCCAACTTTGTAATGGTGCAAAAGTGATGTGTATTCAGTAGAAACTGCACTCTAAGCTTTGAATTTTTATCTTTCCTGTGTTAACAGTACATAGTAAGTAACCATAGCTCCCAGTCAGCCATAGGACCATACAAACGCTCCACAGTACGCACTGTGCCGGTGTCTTGGTAATGCTGTTTATCTTTTTACATCCCATTACAAGAGGCTCATCTGTTTCTTCCGCTTTCAGAGAAAAGAAGAGGAAGGCAATTGCTCTTGAGATGAAACACAAGATAATTCCCAGTATGAGGCATCAAGCCCGTAATGGCCATCATCTGCTAACTAGGACTTTCATGGTGAACGCTACTGACCATCTTAAATGATGAGAAACAAATCAGTGATGAAGTGAAATTGTCAGTCTCTTTTAAATCCGCTGTCACCATGGAAGAAAAACGCAATATCATCAATGGATGATATTATCAATGAATGATATGAAAAAAGCACTTGCCATGTTAATAGAAGGCCAGATATGGAGCACATGCCTCGGCTGAGTCAGGATAAGCCAAGGAGTATCTAATACAGTAAAAGAGCAGCCCAATGGTCCTTTTATATGTGCAAATATTTATAGCAATTCATGGATGGTTCTGATACTTCAAAAATCACTCTAATTTTGATAATGTGTGGGGTAGTAGTGAAGCAGCAGGTGCTGTTTTTGAAGATGCTGAAGCTTTTAAGAAGACTTGCAGAAGATAATTTTGAAAGAGAAATATCTGATAGGACAAATTTTCATGTCAGTGAAACAACTTTTTTCTGCACATGTATGCCATAGCATACATACATCCAGCAAGTGTACAAGACAGGGTCAAGTTTCAAAATGTTCAAAGACCATGTAATTCAGCTTTTGGAAAATGTCACAGGAAACATTCAGATTAAAGCTTTACACAGACTACCATTTGGAGAGCACTAGAGCATTCAAGAATGTGAACAACCTCACGTTCCCTGGCTTGTTATTGCCATAATAAGAAAGCTTAGATGACAGCAGTTTTGATGATTGGTTTTGAATTACTCTGTGCTATGTGTAAGATAATATTGTAGGCAAAACAATATCCCATTCAAGATTCTTCTGACTTTAGACTCTGCCCTGGTATATTCACAGCATATAGGCCACATGCATCCTGATATAAAGCCTGTGTATTTGCCACTGAACATAACCATAGTCCCTTAACCAATGGACCAAGATAATTTTCGTTCATTGTTCAACATACTGTTTGTACCAAATGTTTGTGCAGGCTGTTGAAACCACTGAATCTGTCCTAAGAGCTTTGGAAAGGTTTCACTTTTGTAAATCCTATTCACAACACCAATGAAGGATGGGAAGAAATCACAGATCTCAATCTATGAATGGCATTTAGGAGAAAGTTTTGGTAACATACAAATACATTCAAAGGCTTTAACAAAGATTTTCTTGCTCATGACAAAATAATAAGATCTTAGTTTTTGAGGAACTGCTGAAATTGGATGCAGTTGAAGAGGTTATTCATGAGTTTTTGGTGCTGTGGCTGAAGACCTTTTCAACGAGGAGCTGATCAAACTGGAGGAAGAAAAAAGTAAAGTTGAGATAAGAGGAAGAACAATATATATCTGAGGCACCAAGAAGCCTCACAGTCAATAAACTGGTGGGGGCAGTTCCTACTATCAGCAGTGGTGTATGGCTGTTAGAATAACTGGATGTCAATTATAAAAGATTCTCAAAAATGGACAGGCAGATATAGGATGTTCTTGCTTATTATGGAGAAATATTTAATGAAAAGAAGAAAAAGACCACACAGTCAAAATTGCATTTCTTCTTGAAGAACATGATGCCTGCCAAACTATGAACAAGCATCGACATCTTGGGGTCTTCCACAGGCGACTCTCATGTCTCATAAGAAGAGAGAGAAACTGATGATCCTCTCACCGCAGCACCCTCACCATGCAGCACTTAGCTTTTAGTTCCCTGCCTCACACATTCTTCAGGCCCAGTGTACTTTCAGCTGTGTTAATTCATGGTGGCTACTCACACAACTGTTCTGTTTTTCAATGTCAGTAGAGTATTAAATAGATGATGCAAGATATTTAATACTTTATTAAAAAGTAGTACTTGTGTTAGGTGATTTTGTCCAACTGAGGGCTAGTTAAGTGTTCTGAAAATGCTGAAGGCAGGCTAAGCTAAACTTTGATGTCTATTAGGTTAAGTGTATTAAAATGGATTTTTAACTTACAGTATTTTCAGTTTGGAATGAGTTTATCAAGACTTTACACCATCATAAGCTGAAGAGCATCTTTATTTCTGATCGCTTCTTACTCCCTATATGTGGACCATAATTAAAAAATTTCTTTGTATGGCTCATAACTGTTTAAAACTTGGAAGTTTCTAATAATGCAATTTGTCAGCACTTCAAATCAGATTCTTGAGCCTATGAAGATGTTATTGTCGCTGCTGTTACAGTTTGTTCAGTTATTGACTTTTGAACTGATTTTGTACAGTCTGTATTTGTTGTATGTGGTTACTGAACTCTCATCTCCTTCAGCTTAGTGGTCACTGCAGTATTGAGCAGAATTCTAGGAAGCGGTTAGTCTCCCAGACTTTGACAGCAGGTCTTTGAATGTGTTAGGGAATGCCTAGGTCTTTGAATACATTAGGGAATGCCCTTAATGCTGAGCAATAGGGCTGAAACTCTGCCTTCCCTTTCACTTTCTGCTAGGTTTGCCAGAGGTGGATGCCTAGGGTCTTTTCAGGCCTTTGCTGTACATACCTATAGTTATGAGTATGCAAACCCCTGGAAATTCACCCATCTGTGGATTTCTTGATTCCCAGGGGGTATGCAGAGCTTTACAAAGCTTTTATGACTATTGCTTTACATCACCATTCCTTTTAAGCTTTTCAGTTAGCCTGCTGTTTACAATAACTCTGATTCAGGTAGCTGTGGTGTTAAATAATTGACCATCATTATTTTCAACCGGTGCTCTGGGTGAAAGTGATGTTTATACTGAATGAGCTCTGAATCTGCTGAAATGAAGTCAAATAAAGACAGTCTTACAAGTGGGTCTTTTGGAGAAACACTAGACAGGTCAAAATACGATGATTTTCTGGGAATGAGACTTTGATGGAGTTTCACCCTTTCTCTGTTTTCTGGTGGCTGGCAGGTTGCTGGTTTTCACGGTTATTGTGTAAAGTTTGTTATCAAGTCTATTGCTAAGCTGGAGAAAAGGGAAATGGGAACAGACAACCATATTTCTGTTCTTCCTGGAAGTCAAAAAGTTTTCTTAAGTAAGTGCTCTTCAGATGGTTGTAGGCCTTGGGATAGTTTCTGGAATGTTAAAAAAAATTTGTCTCTGATATTTTGGAGAGTTTTCTTGTTACTTTTATGAAGGAGAAGTTTTTGCAACTTCTTATTCTACCATATTTGCTGATTTCACTGTTGTTCATTTAATCATAACCTGGACTACAGCGTATTCTGATATTATCAATAACTAAATAGACTACACACTATTGGATATATTTGATATTGGATATATGCATGTCTTGTGGGTAGCATATTGTTAAGATTATCCTTAGATACTTCCTTAAGTAAATCTTTCTTTAGAGTACAAATCAAGGTGTTTTATTCTGCATTTGCTATTCCATGAACCCATCCACCCACCCTCCAGCCAGTCAGCCAGGCATTAGGTAAAGACATATTGAGCATTTATCATGGTCAGATCTTTGTACTATACAGCTGCACACAATGGTGGTGAAAGTACTTGAAAACTGAGGAATTCATATTTATCTTGAATGAGGTAACAAACAGTTTAATATATTAACTTGAAGAAACTAATGTCACCTTGAGAATAAGAGATCTAAGAGCAAAACATTTAAGAGTATGTAGAGTAGAAAGAAAATGTTCCTAAGTAGTAGGACCCAGAGGAAGTTTAGAAAATGGTCAATGATAAGCCCTGGGGTTTATGAGTTCAATGTGAAACTAGTCTATTAATGAATAAAACATTTTTTCCTGCATAAATATTATAAAAATTTTAAAAGTTTACCTTTAAGAGAGAAAGGAAATGAAATTCTAGACTGAATGCTTTTGTGGCGTTTGGACTATTCATGTTCATTGAAATGGTTTTTTTCCTCCTTTATCTCTTTCTATAGAAAAGTAAGAAAAATAAATGATGAATTATAAAGTAATCCCTCCCCAAACTCCAAATTGATAGCAAGAATGTTAATAACAGCCTATTTCATATCAAAGAAGAAAGTTTAAGGTAATTGAAATGGAAATGTGTGTTTAAGATGTAAAATCCTTTTTTCTACATTACATTTTTATTCATTTTAGGGAAATTATTTTACCTTAGTATGTATTTTTGTGTGTGTGTTCTTGGGAGGGTAGTTGAATATTTCTTTTCAAACCATTTTCTAAAATAATATGAATGTTCATGTGAACATATAAATGTTTGAGATGATGGACAAACTAATCCTGAGTTGATTAGCACACAATGTATAAATATATTAAAACATCACAATATGCCTCCTAAAGATGTATACTTCTTACCTATCAACTAAGATGAATAAATAAGGCAATACATTTTAAAAACTGAGATCAATAACCATTACTGTTTCTTTTCTCCGTCTCTTACCCTCATTTAATCTTTGTTCAATATAATACTAATGTTGAAAAAAATTCAATTTCCGTGGGGAAGAAATGGATTTTGTTCATAGAAAATGTGTAATTTTTCTGCTTACCCGGTATAATCATTCTTTTTTTCAGTGTTAAATAGTGGAGAAAGAGAGAGATGACAACTTGGCTTAAATGACACATATGGCAAATTGTTTGTTTCACATTCTAATCTGTAGACACATTATTTGAGGAAAATCAAGCGTTCTCTCTGCTCCTGAGAGTGGGAGTATTCTGAACGCATGTAACAGCAAGGAGTTGTGGCTGAAGTTTCACTGAAAATGGAAACAGAGAAATGAGCCTTTTCAAGTGTTTAACCAAGACCAAATTTCTGTTCTCCAGATGATGGACCACTATTGATGGATTTCAAGCAGTGATGGTACATGGTGATTTGCAGGGAAATGTGACTCTTGCAGCTCTATGGTGATAGTTTGATCAGGCAAAAATTATCTCTTACAGGAAGAAATTCTTAATCTCATGTTGGATTTTGAGGATGTTTGCTACAAGGTCACTTTGCAAAACTTTTCCATCTGGACTCCAAAGTTAAAGCTGTTCCAGTGAGAACCTAGAGGATAATTTAGGTCATGTTACATAAATCAGGATAGACTTGCAAAACGAAATGTGCTATTTTTATACATTGCTAATAAAAACACCAAGCTTGTGACTGCTCTCTGGCAATTCTAGGTAATGCCATGGTGCCTTTATTGTTTTAGTTTGCAGTTCACTTGTATTAACACTTCTGTCCTTACAACATTTCAAAAGAGGGACACCATTTAATTTATTTTATATTTTATACCTGTATTATAATAGCGAGCTTTCTGTATTTCAGGTAGTTTTTCTTTTTATCTTAAATAACTCTCCTGTGTATTATTATTATTATCCTTATTTAAAAATTAAAAACAAACAAATAAACTTGGGATTCATTCAGAAATAACAGGGGTGGAATTCGGACCTGGAACTCTCCAACTCCAAAGTCCTTTCTTTTCCTCCTCTGGACAGAGTTTTAGTGTCATCTTCCTGTGTATTTACTCACTGAGTGCTTTCTTATTGTCTGCAAGAATTAAGCGGCATATATATCTCTATCAGGAAAACTTAGCTTACTTAACTGTGTAGACCAGGTAGCTTGTTTCTTTCACCATAAAAAAGGATAAAGAAGAAACAGAAGACTTCTGCTTTCCAATGTCTTACATCATCCTGCAGACAACTGGCAGCTGAGAGAGGGCCAGCTGCCATAACCTTCACATATCTGTCTATTTAAAGTTCAAAGAGACACTGGAGAACAATAGGGAAGAGGTAAGTGTGGCCCTTATCAAGCCACTCAACAGGAAGAAGAATGGCTGAAAAAGGTGAGATTTAAGGCTCCAGGTTCTCTTGGGAGTAAAGGCTTCTAGACTTTGGCTTGCCTGTGCTTCTTGGCATTTTAATTATGAAGAGCATAGTTTTCTACTAAACAGTCAGAAGCTGTATATTTCAGTGTGACTGCAAAAAGGCATTAGATGGGTATGCATTATAGGGATGATGCCAATAGGTTATCAGTAATTTTGAAAAGATCAAAAAAAGACATTAAGTTTGTTCATGCTCATTTTGAAAGGTGAGTTATAAATCAGTGGTGCTACATTGGAAGGGATGAAGGGTGCCAGGTCAGAATTAAGAACTGTTGAGTTCTGTGTCAAATCTACTAAATGTTCATATGAGCTTGGAGAAGTCCCTGTATTTCTCAGAGCCTGTGCACTGACTGTAACAGGAGAATATTGGACTCAGCCATCATTAATATACTCTGTATCTAAATATATTTTTCTAAATTTTAAATGATTTTCATATCTATAAGTTTATATAAAATAATTGACTAATAATAAAATAGGCTGACTATATCAGTGTTTAAGAAACATTTTAAAAATAGGTTCAAGATGGGATGGGAAGTGGCTCAGTGGTAGAGTTCATGCACAAGGCCCTGAGTTTGAGCCCCGGTACCACAGGGAAAAAAAAGAAAAAAAAAGGTTCAGAAACTTTTGCTTTTAATCCTGGCAACAACCTTGCAAAATTAAGCACATTAACATCATCATCTTCATTTTATAGATGAGGAAACGGTGAAATTTAGTTTTCCACAGTCAGTAGAGAGTGTTGACATCAGGCCTTGAACTTGGGCAGTCTTGCTCCACAGGGCAATGACCTTGAGAATATTGTTGTCTGTAACTACCATGATACTCAGAACTGGATGAAGAGAGGAGTGTTGTGAAATTACTTTGCATGTTCACAGAGGAGTTTTGCTCTCTTTTGTGTGGTTAGTACAGTGATAGGTATAAAGCACACCCGGTCCTTAAGTGTTCCTATTTCCAAACAGTACTGTTGACTGGTGAAACTGAAAATAATTAGTGTTAAAAACATTAGTGTTAAGAATACTTGGAGTGCTAAAAAACATACTAGTTGCACTGTTTTACCAGGAATAGTAAATAACGCGGTAGTTACTTTTAGAACTTTATTTTATGTAAATCTTATTAAAATATGCCTCATTAAATTTCATTAAAATATGCTTATATAAAACATTTATAAACATTCAATTGAGATATCAATATTAATGTTTAAGTTCTTTGAAACTGGCAAAAACTAAGTCACTTACTTGAACCGTTAAAAAAAACTACTGCTATGTACTTTCTTTGTAATGACTTAATTCATAAAAAGGCATTCGTCCAAATGAGAGCAAAGGGCATTTTATGTTACCCTTAAAGAAATAGCACATGGCAGGTGAAGCGGACATGTTTTTATTTAGTGGTTAATTCCTTGTTCAAGGTCACAGTAAGGTGGGGAGGGAGGGAAAGCCTATTGTATTTGTAAGTCAAAAGATACTTCAACATTCTTATAAAAATAGATCAAAAGTATGAAAATTCATTTAAACTTCAGAAAATTTGCCTTTATGAGACTATCTTCTAATTGTGGAAGTGTCTCATCTCCTAATGACTTTAATAGCATTTTTAAAAACCTTCACATTTTAAAGTGATGGTAATTGTAAAAAGAATACAATTGCTAAGAACATTCATTCTCTTTGTTAGCTAATGACATAAGCTCCAACTGTACTTTCCAATAAAAATATATATCTAAATTCTTAACACAGGGACATTAGTTCCATAGGATGTCTTCCTGTGATGTTTCTGAATTCTTTTGTGAGGTGTATATGTGGATATGTGTGCCTGCATGTTTACTTGAAAGAGCAAGATTAAGATGCAGTGAGTTTTTAAAAAATAGATAATTTTAGAAATTGCTTTTCATAGGTAAGTGTATAAGCAGGAAGTCAGTAGGTACTTCCACTTGGGTGGTTATTACTGCCTATAGATAAAATTCAGTGTTAATTATTATGATAAATATGTTTAAAGAAGTAGCATTTTTTTTAGGTGAGAAAGATTATATAATATACGATGCTTTTCTTTTCCTGTGAAATTTAAAATTAAAGTCAGCCATTGAGAACAAGAACAATTCTGTATGTTGTGATTGATTTAGTTTAGTAGGAATTACCTGCAAGTGATATTGAGTTGTTATGTAAACAACTGCTTGATGCATTATTGCACAAATGCAATAATGTGTTCTGTATACAGTAAATGCAGAGTTACAATTTGCAAAGCTTTGAACATATTATGTCGTGTTACCATCACTATTTTGAGAGAGGGTATTGCAAATTTAATTATCCGTATTTTACAGAGACAGAAGTTCAAGATTTGAATTGTGCAAGGTCACATAAGTATAGAAGGATGACCTTGGTTTGAAAGTAGTTCTTCTATTCTAATCACCCAGTATTTGTAACCTCATCACTGGAATCCTTTGTGAAAAAAGAAAACTAATTATGTGCGGATCTGAGCAGAGGATGTATTTTCTCTTAATATTGCCAAAGTGCTCTCACTTTAATTCAGAGGAGTTACTATGCAAGTGACCAACTGATCCACTTTTCTTGCTTGTTTTTAAGCAGAATACACATTATCAAACCTTGCGGTTCCTATTCTTCTCCTGATTGGCTGGATTGTGGGCTGCATCGTAGTGGTTTATGTTGTCTTCTCTTAAAAAGGTAAGAGTTTTTAATAATTGAATGCATTTATTCATGGCTTAAATTGGTCCAGAGAAATTACTTTCTAGTTTACTAATGGCATATTTTGTCATTTAGGCAAGAAGACTTCAGATTTACGTCATTTAGAAGAATTAAGAAAAAGCATGAACATGACTGATTATTCAATGTGTTATGTTTAATAATGAAATGTTTGACATCTCTGTGTAAACTTTGTAAGCTGATGCTTTCATGTACCTAAGACTGTCTTCAAGAACTTATTAAAATTATGGGTAAAAAAAAGAAGTATTGAAAAATATGAGTGAACATCTCTATATCCACAGAGTGGGAAAAATATTCCTGATTATAATTACAGTGTATAAGCAGTAAGAAAAGTATGATAAATATAATAATATTAAAAATATTTTGTTCTCTTCTCCCAGAAAACTACAAAAAATGGACTAGAAAGCATAGAAAATTCACAGAAAGCAAAATGTAAATGTAAAGATAAATGTTTACATTTATCTTACTTTTAAAAAGATAGATATAATTTCAGCTATACCGGGGAACTGTTGCTCAGTTATCACATGGAGGGGCTGGGGATATAGCTCAGTGGAATAAGCACCTGCCTAGCAAGCGCAGGGTCCTGAGTTCGATCCCTGGTACTGCCAAAAAAAAAAAAAAAAAAGAATCACATGGAAGAAATAAAGATATTTGACAACATATGTGCTAATCAGACTGTGGAGACATAAACACTATCATGCACTATCTTTGAAAATTCGAAATAAATTCAGAATATCACAACATATTTTGGGGGGAGGGGATAGTCTTGCTATATTGTCCAGAGTGGTTTTAAATGCCTAGGCTCAAGTGATTTTCCTGCCTCAGGCTTCCCAGTAGCTGGTACCCTTGGAACGTGCCACTGTAGAGTCCAAGGTTACATAACTATATAACTATTTGAATTGTCCAAGGTCACATAACTATAAAAGGATGACCTTGGTTTGAAAGTAGGTCTTCTATTTTAGTCACCCATGGTTTGTAACCTCATCACTGGAAACCTTTGTGAAAAAAAAGAAAACTATGTATGGATATGAACAGAGGTTATATTTTTCCTTAATATTGCCAGAGTGCTCCCACTTTGATTCAGAAGATTTACTATGCAAGTCACCAACTGATCCAATTTTCCTGCTTGTACAACATTTTTTGGGGTATTTGATAGCACTTGCCAAAATTATATGCTCATTTAACTTTTGATATACCTATCACCCTGCTAAGAATGTGGCAGTTTTCACAGATATTTGGCAAATTGGCACACACACAAGACTACTTGTTCTTGCATGATTTGATATTGCAAAAGCCTGGAAACAAACCAAATATATGTTAATATGGTACTTACACTAACCTGTGGTTTATATACATAACGTAGTGCTTATGTAGCTGTAGAAAGAAATGAAGAGGGTCTTCATATGTTTATGTAATGTGATCTTCAGGAAACTGTTAATGGAAAAAGTCAGGTACAGAATAATGTTTGCTAATCTTTGTGTAAGAAAAGGAGGAGTGGCATCAATGCATACACATATTGGTTGTAATAAGTTATTAAAACAGGAGAGAAATGGAGGCTGGATATCTGTAAATGTTCTTGTTTTCTGGTTTTTAGTTTTGGAATCACGTAAATATTATATATAAGAAGGAAATGTTATTCTCTCAAATTTAAAACAAAGTGAAAGAAATTTAATGGCATACCAGGTTGGTGGCATGACTACAAAGGAAAAAAATTAATCTTAAAAATAACTGTAAAGCACAATATTTTATTCCATATCTCTTATGGGATAAAAGTCTTAAAACCACACTGAGTGGGCTTTTTGCTAGTAGTAATATTTATATTGTTGATTTGAAAGCCAGACCATCAGCATAAATGTCAAATAAATTCATGGTAATCTTAAAATTGAACAGCAAACATTATTAGAATCTCATTATTTATTTTTTTCTCCTAAAACAATACATGTGTATCTGACCTCTGTCTGCTGAAAATGCCTAGCAGGGATGAACATCCCAACTTTACTTTGTCTTAAGTACTGGTCTCTACTCGAAGGAGTCAGGGATCCTGCCCCAGTCTGGAGCAGGAAATGTACATGTGTTTTGCAATGACTTACTGGACAGATCAGTTTTATGAGACCTGTGCCCATTGATGAATTTAACAGCACACTGTGCCTTTTGATAGAATGTAATAGAAAATATATAGGACCATCTGTGAAGTAGTTTTGCTAAAGCCATATACCTAAAGCAAAACAAGTTTCTGCACCATTCTACCAGGCTATTTGAATCAAAACTGCAAGGATGCAATCAGCTAAGTTCAGGGTGTGGAAAATTATAAAAGACACATGATCTGCTCTTCCCAATAAATCACTAGTATTAAGAGGTGGGGTGGGGAAGGAAAGACTTACAGAATTGAAAGACAGCAAGCAAATTCAATGCATGGACCAACTATAAAAACTCTACATTTTTGTATGTCTGCGGGTAATGAATTTAAGGAATTGTTATTCACTTTTTCCTCATTGTATTAATAGCAATTGACAATAGAAAAGAAAGGCTCCTTATCTCTTAGAAATACATACTAAGTATCTGCTGGTGAGATGATGGGAATTTCCTTACATCATCCCTATAAAAATCAACTAAAACAGGGGATATGAAATAGGTAAAATGTTGATTTTTTAAAATCTGGGTAATTATTTAATAAGGATTTATTATACTCTTTGATCTACTTCAATACATATGTAAACATTTTATAAGGAGCTTGTTTCTATTTTCCTCCAGTGGTTCGGTGTTATGAACTACAACTAATGCAAACAAATAAATACATTAGAATAAAATAACATAAAATCAAACCTAGATACATACCTGAGTTTCATCCCTAACGATTCTGGACCAGAAACTTGCACTTTACCAAATCCCTTCAAGAATATGCTGGAATTTGAGAACATTGCTTTAGAGAGGTTGGTCTCAGACTTAAGAATAGCACTCTATCACTGGGCATGTTCCTGTCATCCCAGCTACTAGGCAGCCTGAGTCTGGAGGATCATTTGATTGAATTCAAAACTACTGTGGACAACAGAGGAAGATCCCCCGAGTCCCAATACATTGTGCTATTTTGAAGTGATAGCACCATAACACTGTATCATAGAGAACTTGAGACACAAATTGGGTCTCATTCAAGTCTCTGATTCAAAAGGTGGGGGATTGAGAACTTCATTTCTAACAAGTTTTAGGTGATTCTGCTGGCTCAGGGTCTCTACTTTGAGAGCAACTGCCCTAGGAGAAACTTCATTTCTTCCTCCTAACTGTATCATCCTCTTTCTTTGAATTAATTTTTCTACAGATATTGGTTTCCTTGTCAGAATGTTAAAGAATGTTTTTACTTTATTCATTGTTTTTTTTTATTTTAAAGACAAAAGAATGGAGACATATGAACCAGAATAAGCCATAAACAATACCGAAAATACAAAATTATACAGAATATAGGGAATTAGCACTGGATGTTGTATTACATAATGTTATCTCCACATTAGTTATCAAATAAACATTAAAGGAAATACCAAATTATAGAGAAGATAGTAGGCAATTAGCACTGGATGCTGTATAATATAAAGTTATCTTCACTTCTGTTAATACAAAAACGATTGAGGAAATACAAAATTATAGAGAACACGGAAGGGAATTAGCTCTGGATGCTGTCCTACATAAATGTTACCTTCACCTTTGTTACTCAGTTACACAGATGATGGCCCATTTGATCATTCAATTTTCTCCTCCCTCATCTCCACTGCCCCACCACTCAATCAGTCTTCTTCCATATGATAATAACTGTATTCCTGGGTTTATCTGTACCCCTGGACTCTCGCCTTGGGAAGAGATATAGCTGCCTCAGACTATACTATAACATACTTGGGTGTATACAAACTGCCATGGTAGGAGGTGGAAAAGCACCTATGCTCACAGCAGACTGCCCGGCTCCGCCCTGTTGCCGAGCTATGGGTGGGGGCGGGTCCAGTCCGTGGGGTGCCCTCAGCGGGGCCCACAGCCCCCTCAGTGACCCGTTCGGCTCTGTCCCCTTGCCTTGATGCCCGAGGCCCTTTCTTGTCCTCCTCCTTCCTCCTGATCTCCAGTATTACCATTCCCAGCCCCTTGCAGCTGGGCATTGGATGAACTTACGATGCTTGGTATAAGGGCTTGAAATCTCCCCGGCCTGTTCTCACTGTGTTAGTTCAGGGTATGAACTGAGTTTAAAGACCAGTTCTAGAATAGGGTTGGAGGATTTTCTCGGGTTGCTGTACAGAGTATGTTGTTGTTTTTCAGACTCCTGGTCTGCTGTCCCTCATCCAGTTTGTTGCTATGGGTTCACACAAGGTCCACATGTGCAAGCTGTAAGGAGACCCTCTTGGTGCTCACATTAATAGTTTGGGGTGAGTCCTGAAGACCATGGATTCGTCCCATTGTTGCCAGGAACAGGCGGTGCTTGCTCAAGCCACGGAGACTCAAGGTGCTCCCAGAGAGAGTTCAGAGTGGGAGCTGAGTCCCGGCAACCCAGCTCATGCTTCCTCTGATGTTGGAGTGAGAAGGGTGTGGAGCCACGCGATCCACCTCCATCTGCATCTCCCTCCCGTTGCGGTGCTGGAGCCCCCATCTGCTCCTCGGCTGATCCCTGGGAGCCACTGTGGTTTGCTGCCAAGGTTCCCTGCTGCTCTCCGCCGGTAGCGGCTCACCCAGAGGAGAGGCAGGGCCCACTGCCTTGAGGCAGGCACAGAGCCGGGCGTGGTGGGCTGTGTACTCGTTGCATTGATTCTCTCCAGGCTCTGATTAGGAAGGTTGCCGCAGGGTGGGGACTCTGCCCCAGTGGCTGTCATAACTCCTCATCCTCACACTGGGTTCGACAACTGCTCCCGACCGCCATTGCCTCTTTTCCTGGCTGCACCCTCCCCTCTCCAGCCCTGGACCAGCTCTCGGAATTCCGCTCTCCTCTGGCCGAGTCGGGAGGCTTCCGTGAGCGTGGGTCTCCAAAGCTGAAGCTCTTTCCTTTCTGTCCTTCACATGTTGCTATATTCCTATATTCCTTTGTCTGAGTGGCATTCCTCCGGGAGGTTCTCTCTCTGCTGCCTACCCGGTCGCCATCTTCAAGTCCTCTCGTAAAATTTATTTAGTTATTTGTTTCTTTCTAATGAGTTGACCATTACCTTTCTAAAGTTCTGAAATGGCCAACAGACCATAGAAAGATACCACTTTAGGCTCCTGCTTGAAACCAACAGCTTCAGAAAACTGCTGGCCTTGATTCAGGGCCATTCATTGGTTCTTATCTTTATCATTTTATTTATCTATTTTTTATTTTAAAGACAAAAAAGATAAACAAACAATGAAACTGAGTTTTGAAATGGGTTCATAGGATAGTTACAATAGTTGATACATTGCATATTGTTGTCTATGTATTAGTTAATCAGAGTACAAAATTTAAGCACAATATATTGTCTAAACAATATTAGCACAAAACATTCCTTTCAAGGAACTACGAGAAGCTAGTCAAATAACTACCTTCACTATCTTGTGTGTACATATTTTTTCCCTTTCTTCCTTTCCTGTTCCCCCCATTGCAATTTTTCTTTTCTTCTGAACATTTTTTCCCAGTTCACAATATCTATTGTATGTGTCAGATCCAATTTTCTTGTTCAATTTCTCGCACTAGTGAGACAGTAAGATGTTTACACATGTGACTATGATTTAGTTCACTTATGAGTATGGTCTCAAGTTGCACCCACTTACCTGTACAAGTCTCCAGTTTATCCTCTTTTATGGCTGAGTAGTACTCCATTGTGTAGAAATACCTCTTTTTTTTTAATCTATTTTTTGGTTGATGGGTATTTAGGCTGTTTCCAAGATTTAGCTATTACAAATTGTGGTGCTATAAACATGGGTGCACATATAATGATGTTTTTAATTCTTCTGGGAAAATATCCAGAAGGTAAATAGGTGGGTGTAAGGGGACCTCTAATCCTAGTTTTCTAAGGAATCTCCATACTGATTTCCACAGTGATTTTACCAACAACAGTGGAGAAGGGTTCCTTTTCCCCCACAACTCCTCCAGCATTTGTTCTTGGTTGATTTTTTGATGGTAGCCATTCTTACTGGGGTGAGATGGAATCTCAGTCTTGTTTTAACTTGTATCTCTTGAATGACCAATGATGCTGAACATTTTTTCATGTATTTATTTGCCATTTGTTTTTCTTCATCTGAGAAGTGTATGTTCATCTCAGATGCCCATTTTTGGACTGGGTCTTTAAATTTGGGGGAGGTCTGATGTTTTTCAATTATTTCTTTCAAATTCAGTTAAATATTTCGAAGTCTTCTTGATTTTCCATTTAAAGTAGTATTTACAAAATTTAAACAAAATGCACAGAAAATTATGTTGAACTATTTTCATTAACCACTTGACCTAATTTTAGTTTTCTCGAAACCTGAGAAAACCTAATTTAGTATTTCATCTGAATTAGAGGTCTGTTATATCTGATTATTACAATTTTCAGGGTTTGAGTTCGTCAGTGTCTCATTGGCAGCTGGAAGTTGGCCATGGTGCCATACATACACCGCAAAGACAAATGCAATATTTTAGGGTTTGCTCCCGCTGTGACACATTTATCAGCACATCATTCCTTGGCTCTTCCTGCTTATATAAGCTTCTCAGGCCTTCAAGACTAGGTACCTTTTCTTCTTTTTTATGGTTAATGGGGTTAAAGTTAAAGTCTGTCTGTGCACTTGAATGTCCTTCATGCTCTGGGTTTTTAATGAGATGCCTACAAAACTATGAACTATCTCAGAAACCATACGTTCATACAAAATTATAGATACATTTTTAAGGTGTTTGTGGACCCCCTGAATTCCATTACAAGGCCATACTACTCTATGCAGTTTCTATGTTCTGAATCCCTGAGACACCTTTACAATTTGGCTTTGATTTTACTTGGAGTTAAAGTCATGATCTCATTTTTTGGATTTCTTCCTAATTAGAAATAAGTTTTTCCTCTATCCCTTTTTGAAAATACTTTTAAAAATTACTTTGGTTGACAGGCTATATAATTTACAGGGTATAGTCTGATGGTTTAGTGTACATCCACCTTATGAAATAATTATATCAAACTAATTATATATAGTACCACACATACTTATCATTTGTTGTGGTGAGAATATGTAACAATCTGCTCTCAGAAATTTTTAAATACATAATATTATTTAGTACAATGACCCACTTACAAGTCGCTATTCTAAGCTTATTTCTTCTCTTACTGAAAATTTGTATCTTTTGATCAACATCTTTCTGATTACCCCACCCCCTACGGGCTTTGATCATCACCATTCTGCTCTCTGGTACTTCGAGTTTGACTTTTTTAGATTGCACATATAAATAATGTGATTGTTTTCTGTCCCTGCTTTATTTCACTTAATATAATGTTCTTCAGATTCCAGGTTCATCTATATTTTTGACACAATTTCTTTCTTTTTTAGGGCTGAATGATATTCCATCATGTATGCATGTCACATTTTCTTTACCCAGTCATCCACTGGTAGTTGTTTAGGTTGATTCCATTGCAGATAGTGCTGCAATGGCCATGGTAGTGCAAACTTCTTTTTGACATATTGAAGTTAATTATTTTGGAAACAAACCCTGAAGCTGAATTGCTGAATAATATGGTAGTTTCATTTTTAAGTTTTTGAGGAAGGTCTTAATTATTTTCTGTACAGTAGGTGAGTTTTTAAATTGCATTTTTCCACTGACATTATTAGCACTCAGTTAGATCCTGGCATTAGTTTGTGATACAAGCAGGGTTTGAAAACAAAGATTATGGGCACTTATGTACCATGTTTGTCAGAATAACTTCCCCTCTTTAGTCTGGAGTAATATTTTCCACATGCACTGGGCATAGTTTTAGTTTTCTAAGGACATAGGATACCTCATTTCTTCTTTAAATGTCTGCTCAAATTTACTCTTTTTTTTTAGATTACTAAAGTATATATTTATTTTGCAATTGAACATTAAGAGTCACAGCTAGTTTTTATCACATTTGTACCTGAATAACTACTTTTCTCAAAAAGAAATATGGCCAATGATATATGTATAATAATATTTCACATAATATAAATTTCTTTTAGGACTAAAACAATTTCAATGCAATCTAACATTTTCATCCTGTTTGCTGAATGGCAGGAATTCTGATTTTTCATTGAAATTAAGACAAATACACAAGGCTTTTCAAGTACATAGTAGCTGTAGTGACAAATGCATAGTAAGAATCTTAAATTATCCAGTGTTGACCATCAAATTTACTCTGGAACACAAAAAGCTTCATCTTTCCCATAAACCTTCACATTGTACCACTGACAAAGACTTTTTATTTCAAGGGCTTACTGTGCTTTTCTCCAGAACTCTAAAACACACTGTAGCACTGTTTTCAAGCAGCATGAGAAATTAATTTTTCTATAAGTGCTTTAAGTCCATGTTTCCACATCCAACCTGATCATTTTCGCAGTGAACAAAGATAGCTTAGTACAATGAAAGGAACAGAGTATTAGAAGCCAAATGGTTTTATCCTAACTTTGGAGTTCTTGGAGTAGTTAATCTCTCTATATTTTCAGGGGGATTGCTGTGAAGACTGTTTTTAAACCTGTCTGGTCTGAATCAACTGAGCTGTTTGATGAAAATATAGATTTTCTAGTTTCTTCTCCAGAGATTTTATTTCAATAGGTCTCAAGATGGCCTCTTTAAAAAGTCAGTTCCCAAGATTTTTAAAATTATTACAGAAGTTTGGAAAACACTTATAGTCTGTATGTGCATGGATATGTGTATGTGTAGGCATTACTCACTGTTAGATGCAGATATTAGCTCATAACAGCTTGTATTAGTGGGAGATAACCATTTCTTTATTACTACAAGAATAAATTAACCTTTTAATATGTGTGACATTATATGTATAATAATGATACATAATATTATTTTTCATTAATAATTATGTAAATGCAAGTCATATTTTCCCCACTAAATTTTAATCATTTTATGGGTAAATCTGATTGACATCTTCCTGGATCATAGACTTTAGTTCATAACAGGCAAGTAATAAATTTATAACAGATGGGTGAATACTTTTTCTTACAGTATTATTGAATATACAATGTTAAGTGCTAACCTTAAACATTAAAAATGATGGTGGGGTAACTGAAGTTGGGTTAGAATTCTCAAAGAAGTGATTTGTGATCTTTCAACAATGGGTTCAGTTACATAACAATATATAAAATCTTGAATGTTTTAAAATTTTTGAAATATTTAGCTCAATTTCTATCTGAATGCAGATTTATGTAATCAAAAAGATGATTATAATGAATTAACTATTTGCTATGGTGTAGATCTAAAATATCCTCCTCCCAAAGCTTCAAGCATTTGAAAGGTGATTGGGTCATACGGGGGCATATTCACGATTGGAGTCACCCATTAATGAGTTCGGTGGCTGAATGTGCTATCAGGAAGTGCGTGTTGGTTGGAGGTGAGCCATTGAGAGTGTCACCTAGAAGGGTGTATTCTTGTCCCCAGCTCCTCCCTTCTCTGTCTTTGCTTCCTGTCTACAATGGTTTAAGCATGCTGTGCCTTCTCTTCATGCTTTTCTGCCTTCAAGACAATCAGAACTAAATCCTCTGAAAACCATGAGCCAAAATAAACTTCATCTGTTTGATGTTGTGAGCGTGAGGAAAGTGAGTAATATAGAAAACTGGTACCAGAGAGGGGCAGTTCCCGTAACTATACCTGACCACGTGGTATAGAACACTTTGCAATTAGTTTGCAGGAAGCGTTTGGAAAGGTTTTTGAATTGTAGGGCACAGAACATAAAGTGAGGTAAAGAGAACTTGAGGGATAGTTGTGCTCCGAGTTCAGAAGATCAGAATGCTGATAGGAATGTAGGCAGTAAAGGCCAGGTTCAGTAGGTTTTAGTTGGGAACAAGGACTCCATTAGTTATTGGACTACAGGCCACATTTGTTACACACTGGCAGAAAATTTGCTTACATTCTGTCCATGTCCTAAGACTTTGCAAGTGGTTTAGATTAAGAATGGTGGACTAAGGTGGGGGAAGAAATTTCAAGACAGTCCAACATTCAGACTGTGGCTTGGGGATTGTTGGCTGCTTTTAGCAAAATTTATAGTGAGACCCAGGGGCCCAAAAAAGAGCAGAAAAATATGAAAACTTAAATTTTGGCTCAAAATGAGCCAAATGTAAAGTTGGGGTCAAAGCAGGAGTGGCCAATGCAAAGGTTAGTACTGCTAAAAATAAGCTGAGTACTTTTTATGGAGACACGAAGTATGCCTTGAAAGTATCACAGGAATTAGCAAGTCCCTACTCATCACATCCCCAAGGGTAAAATGTGTAAATCTTTATTTGAAAAGAGAATCCTTGAGATGCTTTCTCAAGAAGGGCTCCCCAGGAAAGTGCTTCCCCGGAATTTAGTTTATTGTGCTCACCATTCAGACATTCAAAGGCCACTGCAATGATGGTCCAAAGGAGCCCAGCTACTGCCTAATTTGGCAGCCAAGTTTACTTGGGATTATTCACTGATTTTTTTTACCAGCATGAAGAACGTAAAGGATATGGGGTCAGAGAGACTTCCACCCAGATTTCAGAGGAAGGCCTGGGAAGCTAAGCTAAGGGTTCATGAGAGGGCAGAGTATAAAGCTATGAAAATGAAGTCAAAGGTGCAGTGGAAATACCAGGAAGTTGGATTTGTGAGGAGTATGGAATATCTACCAAGATACTGGCTAGGAATGGAGCCAGTCCAATAGAGAGGCCATGAGAGCTGTTACTGCTAAGATCATAGGGATGGGACCACCCAAGTCATTTGGAACTTACATTTTACCACTGTGTGCCCCAAATGCCAGACATAGAGCTACAAAAATTAATATTTGTCCTACTGAGCTTGGATTTTTTTTTTTGTTCCACTTATTTTATCTCCTTAATTTTCCCTTCTGAAGACTTCTATTTTCTCCTCCCTCAGGCCTCCCTTCTGATGTTTCCACTAAGTGATTGTACCTTAGGATTCCATAATTTGTTTTTGACTTTTACAAAGGTTCACAGGTAAGAGTTTTCCTTGAGTCTCAGGAAAGACTTGTGCTTGGACTTTTAAAAAATGTTGGAATTATTGACACTTTGAGGAAGGGATAGTTGCATTTTTAGTTATACAGAGGCTAATTGTATTATATGAGGTGGAATTATGAACTTCTTATTGTGTTTACTTGGAGATTAAATGCAGTTTAGGGAGATATATTTAAATAGCTATCTTGGTTACTTTTCTCTCGTTGCTGAGACAAAATACCCAACACCCACAATAAAGGAAGGAAAGATTTATTTAGCTTACAGTTTGTGGAGGTTTCAGTCTATACTTGGCTGGCTCAGAGGCAGAGTGGCACATGGCAGAAGGCAAACGTTCATGGCTGCAGAATACAACCAAAATCAGAAGAGCAAAAGGGAGGAATGGCAGCAAGCAACCTCATTTTACCTCCCTTACATTGTAAACAGCCTACCCCTACCCAGGGGGCATGTACCTCTCACACAGTCTCCATGCCCTCCTCTTCCACAGGCTCAGTATGTACAGAGTAAGCACCCTGGCTCCCTATTGAGTCACTCAGCCAAACCTCTAGACTCTCCAAGTTGACACAATGTATAAATCATAACAGTAGCAATCTGGAATGAGATGTGTGGTTGGTAGGATGGAGTTTCAACCTGTTTGGTTTTGAGTGTCAAGGTGAGTCATTGAAGAATGGCCTTGGGATTTATGTCTGGTTCTCTGCCTCTCCCTTTGGCACTATTTCCATGCTCCACTTCCTGGCTGCCACAACCTAAGCATCTTTGCCTCGCTATGCCCTTCCATAGGGATATTTCTGCTTTGGGTAAGCCAGACACAGGCTGAATCCATGAAACTGAAAGCCAAATTAGTTGTGAGTTTCAGATATTGTGTTTCAGTGATGAAAAAGCTAATTAAATTGTATATTATTCCCTAACTTCCTTTAATGACCTTCATGCCCAGCAAATGTGGTCAAAACATCCCCACTGTCTTTTCTCTCTCATCACTCTTAAAATGTATAGAAGAAATATTACTTGTTCCGTAGCCTACATTAAGACATAGAATATAAATATCTCTTAAAGTAAGCTTTTTATTTCCCTCTGTGCCCAAGGAAAGATAAATTCCAAAGAATTTTGAAATGCCTAACAAAACTCCTCATGAACTACCAGGCCTTGTACAGCTGAGAAAATTCCCTAAAGGACAGAATCCTACACGAGAAATCTTTGTGCACAAACAGAAATAACACCAAGTAAAATCTACCTCTAGAAATTATAGAAATCTTTATTTCTTTATTTTGTAAGGTGATTGTTTTCTATTTGTATGTGCTCAAGATTGTTAGTTTTGCTTATTACAGATTCTCACACATTCCCTTTTATTCTCTTTTCTATTTTTGACAGGAGGTTTCACTTCAATGTAAATATACATTACCCTAATATTTCCTTTGGGAAAAGAATACCAAAACCAGGAGAATAATATTTTGAGTTGATAACTTCCTAGAGAATGAGAAGGTTTAATATTTTATTTTTATTCCATTCTCTTTTGAAAGTTTTTCTTGGTTTTCAAAATTAAATTGAGTATATAATTTCTTACAAATCATTTGTGGGGACAGACTTGTAGCTTTCATAGAAAGGCAGAAATAGTTAAGGGCTTAGGGCTTTGGCCATGTCCTAGATTTAGGTCCATTTTCAGTCATTTTCTTGGGCTGGGCAGACAGGTTATGATAAATTCAAAATTCTAAATGACACAGATATACATCTGACAGACTCCTTTTTGGAGCTTATTCCTATAATGTTAGAGGAAATAGGGTAGCAATTGGAATCCTGATGCTGAGTGAAATAAGGTCATGGAGAAATTATTTTTAGTTCTTATAGGTTATTTGCCCTATAAAATTGGTTCAGAAATACAGATTAAAGGGAAAAAGGATTTTTAATGGCTTGTATGTTGATACACTCAAAGTCCCTACACTGTTGCCTTAGGCATTTTATTTCCTTACTATACTATTAGATGCTCTTAGGACAGACTACATTTTTAATTCAAAACACTGTAGCTTAATCTAATAAACATAGTGTTCTCACCCAAATGTTATAGACATTAAATATATTCTTCTTTGTCATTAAAATCTTGTGGAAAATAATAGTGGCAACCTCATAAGCAGATTGTTTAGGAGTCAGGGTGATGATCTCTTCCAGGATGTGACATTTGTTCAATTTTGTTTTACTCTTTACTTTTTGCTTCTATCGTTTGTTTTCTTTCATTTCCCTTCCTATTCTCATATGATGTGTGAGATTTCACTTTTATAAGAAATCAATCCCCGTGTGTGACTCTTAATTATGATATGTCAGCTTGACTGGATTCATCCGTCAGATTAGAACACAGGCTTGGTTTCTCTGTGGAGATGACTGGCATATAGGTCAACAAACTAAGGTGGAGAAAACTATCTTGGTTGTGGGTCGCACCCACCAAAAGGCCTGTAGCCTGCATGGGACATACAAGGAGAGAGGAAGGATATTCATGCATTTTCACAGAGTCCCATCTTTCTAAGGCTTGCTCTGACCACCCATATGTACCTCCATATATATATTAGGGCTCTGTTCCTGATGAGCACGACCCTTGCCCTCTGTATCCCCTTATTAATTGTAAGCTCTCCCAACAAGGGGGTGTGACAATGCAGGAGTCACTCTGCATGGTAGGAAAAAGTTCAATAGATACAGGTGAAGTGAATAAATGAATAAACGAACACTACTTTAACTATAGTAATTAGCTCATGAAGTACATCAAGCAGTTGTTAAATCTAAACTAATGGAAAAGATCAACTCAGTCATTATTATCACTCTTTTCCTCAGTATGTCTGATATACATTCGCATTTATTCCACTTACCAACTCTGTGCAGGGGACTTGATCACCATATTCATAGTGGTCACAAGGAACGAATTCAAAGATGTTGAGATTCTTTGATGATCACATTGGCGCAGTCAGACTTAAACCCATGCCTTCTAATTTCAAATTCCAAACTATTTTTAAACAACACTGTATAACCACCAAATTACAGTGTCTGGTTTGGTTTTCAACTCTAATGTAAGAATTAACCAACTTCAGGAAGAAAACTTCCATCCATGTAAACAGTTTGCAAATCTCATTTGTTTCTTCTGGTCAACACTTTCATGTTTGTGTTTCTTAGGCTCTATAATTTCAATTCTATAGCAAGACTTCTATTTTCTCCTCCCTCAGGCCTCCCTTCTGATGTTCTACTCCTTTGACCCCTTTCTATGCCATGTTGTCAAGTTGTTAAAGTCCTGTCATCCCCTTGGCTTAAAGAAATCTCTGTTCCATAAAATTTAGGGTTCTCAGGTAGTTGTGTCAAGACTATCAGCTTTTAAAGCCAGTTTTGCATATTCTCTTCCAGCTGAACCCCCTCTTGGCTTTAACATTTTCTATTCTCTTTCTGAAACCTCAAATTCATGAGATCACCTCCTTCTAGCTTTTAAATATCAGTTCAGTATTGCTTTCTTGGAGAAGCAAAAGGAGAAGGCACTTTAATCCTTCCCTACATCTGCAGAGAAGGACACTGACGTTTTCATACTGTAAGTACTGTACAGAAATAATAGCAAAGGTGCTTGGAAGTAAAAGTATAATTCCAATCGAAGTTTTTGGATTCTTGTATATCTTTCACTAATAACAATGACATATGAAGGGGACTCTCTCATTAAAAGATACGTATATAATAAATGAGCCTCTTTTATCTGAAAAGAAATTATTCTGTCTTACAAGGAGAAGAACAGCTAGTTAATTATCCTTCTCAGAACTTCAGTTTCCTCATGCTTCATTGAAGATAATGATCATACTTAAAGGCGAGGAAACAGATTCAGAGAAATTCAGCAACAAGCCCAGTCACAGCTGGTCAGTGTAGAACGGAACCTACATGGTCTCCTTTCAAGACTAGAGACCACTAGGTTAGTCATTCTGTTGTGTTGTATAGTTTTCTATCACAAACACCATCTCACAGTGGTATCTATTTCAGCCTGATAGAGAGCACTGTGCTCCTCTAGAAAATGATGTAGATCATATTTACGATGCTGTACATATCTGCATCACTTTTTGTGTCAGATTGGACTATATCTTTGTACAGTTAAAAACACTCTAGGAAAATCTGCTGGGTGAGGTAATCAATACTTTTTTCCCCCATGTCTTCCCCGTTTCCCTCTCGTCTTCTTGTTTTCCATCTGCCAACATTGAGAATAATTATTTTCCTGCCAACCTTGATTGAGTTGCCACTGATGAGCGCATTTGGGGATGACAAAGAGCTCTGAGAGTCTGACTGAGGGTTGTCTGGTGCACATATGTAGAAAGTTGTAATTTTTAGATACTTTAAGTTTAGAGTCAATTTTTTACACTGCTAGGTCTCTATGTGATTCAGAAACAAACACAGACTTTATTCTAAGGAATACTGGAATTTCACAATCCCCAGCTAAATACAAGTGTGCTAGAAACAAAACAAAAAATAAGTCAGTGAGTGAACCCATACGACTCTCACCTCTCACATCCAAAGAGGTTCAAAAACAACAACAGCAGCAGTAGCAGCAGCAACAGCAGCTCATTAATCTTGGTAACTTCATCCCCACAGCTAGTGGCAAGAAGAACGTTGAGAAAGAGAAGCAGTGCAGAGGGTAGTAAGGTGAAGTGGAGTCAAGGCAGAGAGCAAGTTTCTCTGACGCATGATCTCAGAGCAAGCAGAGCCAGGGCCAAGAAGGAGGCAAAGCTCGGTGTTACATTTTCAAAGACCATTTGCTTAGATGTCACAATAAGAAATTTAGCTACTGAAAAATATTTGAAACTGATTGCCTGAAATTGTTTTGCTTACCAGTTATCAACTGGAGTTCCTCCTCCTCCTCCTCCTCCTCCTCCTCCTTCTTCTCCTTCCTCCTCTTCCTCTTCCTCTTCTTCTTCCTCCTCCTCCTCCTCCTTCTTCTTGTTTTTCTCTTCCTCCTCTTCTTCCTCCTCGTCTTTCTCCTTCTCCTTCTCCTTCTCCTCCTCCTCTTTCCCCCCTTCCCCTCCCCTCTTCCCCTTTTCCTTTCTCTTCTTTTGTTAAAGGAGAGGGCCATATCTCCGCTAGTGAAAGCATTAGTATTCTGATTGTCTTAGTCTAAGGAAACAGTAAAGGATAAGTCCAAGTCAATATTCAGGCAATTCTGGGAAAGATGGCAGCATTCCTCTACCTTTGGGATGGATGCTATTTGAGTTGATCATGGTTTCGAAAAGAAGATCTGGAACACCATGCAAGCATGAAGGCTTGGCAGTCATTGATCACATCAGTTAGTTAAACTGAGCTTTGACAAGACTACTATATGCAGAGTGAGTGTGTGTGTGTGTGTGTGTTTGTGTGATGTCTGAGCCACCATCTACTAAAAAAGGTTATTAACAGAGGTGGAGGATTTTTTTGGTAGTTTTAAAATAAAAAAAAGTTTATTCTCTAACCAGATCATATATCTACATATTATGAATCATCTTTGTAAATAAGCATTTAAAACCACATCTTCAGCCAGTGTGGTCTTTTGTAAATGTGTTTCTGTGAAGTCCATGTGTTCTATTTATAAATCCTACCCCCTGAAACAAGCTCTCTAACCATTTCTTACAATACTGTAAATCTCATTTATGTCTTTCCAATAATTCACTACTGATATTTCCATTAACTTCTATCTAAAGGGCTTTTAAATATTTAGTAAAGATAAAATTGGTATGGATGTGTCTGTGGAACTTGAACAATCAATTTGACAAAGAAATTATCTTTTTAAAAAATAACAATTATTTTATGTCTGGATATTTTTTCACTGGTTTTCAGAGTTTGGTCCCTTGGTAAGCAGCATCAGCATGACCTGGGAACTTGTAAGAAATGCAAATATTTGATGCAGACTATGGAATTGGAAACTCTGGGGATGGTTTAGCAATCTGTGCGAATTCTCCAGGCAATTATGCTACTCAAATTTGAGAACCGCTGTCTCCAGCACATCCCCTGATTTTCCTAAAGCATCATCTCAGCTTGGCCATGCACCAATAAAAAATTGACAGGCTTTTTATTAAAATCTATCCATTTTAAAAATTAAAGATTGCAGAATAGTTTTTATTCTCTTTCTGAATATAATTTAGTTGTGAACATCAAATTGGTGCATTCACTGATAATTTAGAAATTGTACACTAAGACGTCTTTGAGGCTTGCAGGGTAGAATGGGTGAGAGATATCTAACCAATGTAAGAAGATAGAGAAGAGCTATAACTGTGCATAAATAGAAGGTTCATGCTCAAATCTATTAAAGTTAACATTTAGAAATAATATTGTCTGGTAAAACAGAGCGTCTTTCTATAATACTTAGTTTACATTATAACCAATAATGTTACAGAAATCTATTTAAGGTATATTCTCAAGAAGAGGATTTGTGAATAGTTATGCTATTTAGTACTGATTGCTGTTGGAATTACATATTTTTAGATATATAAGAAACTTTTCTAAAATACAAAAGAAAATAAAAGTATACTGGGTTGTAAAATTCTTTGCTCTGAGACTGTAGAAAATCAAAGTAGGCTTTATAACAAAGTTTAAAGACTCATACAGGCTTTGGGATTTTCTTACAATTACTTTATTTCTTTATCTGATTTCAGTTAGTATCAAGTTAAGAAATATATGCAAAAGTAAATCCAAGACAGCTACCACTTGAAAATGTCAAAGCAAGGAGATGCAAAGAAACCAGCATGAGATATACTGTTCTGATCTAAGATCTCTACTCTGTAGGACCAGTGGATTTTTGTATAAAATGTGAATATAAGTAAAGTGAGCTGATTTCTTTTCATCTGATCAACGTTTAGAAAAGAAAATGATATTCCTAGTTATTTTTTCCTGATTATGATTTTCTGATTAGCATATGCTTCCCCTTCTTGTTTTCCTAATAAATAAATAAACATTTAATCTGATTTAGGCTTCTGGAAGGTATAAGTACAAAATTAAAGAAAATTAAGAAGACTTTTATGTGTTTTCCTTTAAATAAATTGATCTAGATGTTTTAAAACGCATATCTTTATACCCAGTCAGTGAAATATTCTATAAACTGGTATTTTCTAGCTTTATGTAAATAAATTCTAAACATTTATGTAGGAAACTGACTAACTGAAGCGCTGAAACCTGAATCACTCCTTGCTGAGGGATTTCTTCCTTCCTTTGTTCTGCCTTTCAGCTGAATCATGGGTAATAAACACAAATGCCTGCAGGGCTCACGTGGGGGAAAGAGAAGAACTAGTGTGTAGAAACAGGGTATGGAGAGAGTGCCCCAGCTGAAGCAGGAAGATGATGCTCAGCTATGAGAGATTTTTGGCGTGCATGAGCTTAAGACTTATGCTGCTGGATCTTTCAGTTTTTAAGAAAATGTCTACTCTTTAAATGAGAAATCGTTTTCACATGGGAAGGGGACCAAGAGATGAAAGAAAGGCAGAAGGGGGAGAGGAAAGAGGGTGCAAAACGAATTAAGGTCTTACGCACATGCACCAACTCTCCATGATGAATGTAACAATTATGTACTGCAAACATGTACTAACAAAAATACAATAAAGATGCAAAAATGTGAAATCCTGGCATTTAAAATGTTACTGATTTTTTAAAAGCTAATGAGTTTGGGTCAGGGCTGATGATCTGTGGTTATATCCTTGGATTTAATTTCCTCTGTATGTGGAGTTTAAAGTGATGATGCTTTTCTTAAGCATGGGTCCCTTTCCTACATTATTGGGACAGAGTTTTCTGAGGCATTTTTCTCCATGGATAAGTCTAGATGGCCGCTAGCAGGGGATTCTTGTACAGAAAACTGAACTGGAGTGGCACACCTTGCAGAGATTGAAGCATCACTTTTTTTTTTTTTTTAAAGTTATGGCTCTTAAACCCGGGACCTCACTCGTGCTGGGAAGCAGTCTACCACTGAGCTACGCTCCCAGCGGAGGTACCTTATGCAGCTGCTCAACTTAGGATAGGATTACATCCCAACAAACTGATAGCAAGTTCAAACTCCACAGGTTACAGATGAATTTGGTACATGCACCTGCCACACATCTCAGGGTAGGCGCACAGTAAAGCGACTTCAGAGCAGTGCTATGTGCTCCTGGGGTCGCATGCTGATTGGTGCTGAGCTGGCTTACTGCTGCCTGTTGGCCGAGGAAAAGATCGGGATTCAGAGAAGGACAGTAGCAACTGCACGTTGTGTTTGCACCACTACCGTGTCGGAAAAGCATATACCACCATATGTTGAGGAAATGTAAGTTCCTGGAAATCTCTCATTTCTGGGTAAAGTAGAATAGTTGGCTCCTCTATTTAAAGCTGAGGAGTTAGTATGTTTAAACACTAACGGACTTGTACAGAGAGAATTTATTTGGAAGACTGTAGGGATTTTGACACCATTGGAACGTTGTTCTATACCCAAGGGAACTTAGTATATCAGAATAAATTCATCTTCCCAGAAACTATTTACTGTGCATCTTCTATGTGTCCCTATTCTAGGTGCATGAGAGTGTATCATGGGTGAAAAAGACAAAGATTCCTGCTTTCATAGAGGAAAGTGGCACTCCAATGATGAGAAACAGACAGCAAGAAACATCCACACAAGGAATGTAAATATTATGTTCTGCAAACATGTATCAAAACAACAAACAAATACATAAGTGGATCAAAGGGTAGGTGAGAGGGAGGGGAGGGAAGGGAGGAGAAAAGGAATTAAGACATGTCTGTGTCATGTGCACTCCACACAAGAAACAAAAACACTATGTACTACAGACATGTACTAATAAAGTAAAATAATAATATTAGAAGGGAAAGGAACAGGAAATGAAAACACCTTGTAAGGCATGAAGCACATTAAAAAGAAAATATACTGCAGGTCAGGGCCTTCCGATTACAGATGTGGGATTTGGTTGCGGTACGAAACTCTGGCTGGGAAAGGACCAGAAACACAACAGAGGTAAGGCGTGACTGGCAGACAGCTGGGAATGTGGTCGGGGCCAGGGGCGACTGGATTCAAGGACCAAGCCAAATGTTGCCGTCTGAATTTCCTGGGAAAAGCAAGGAGGTCAGAACATCCAAGCACAGTAGCTGAGTGGGAAGAAGTGAGGCCTGAGTAGCAATTGCTGGCGGGAAATATTTAGGCACTTGTGATCATTTGGGGCCTTTGGCTTTTGCTCTGATGGAAACAGGAATCTATCTCAGGTTTTTGAGCAAAGGAGGAACATGATCTGATGCACGATTTGGGCAGAAGAGAACTGAGGTTTAAGGTATATATATGTGGGGGGCAGGGCACAGAGAGAGCTGCAAAGAAGCTATTGAAATAATTCAAAAGAGAAATCATGGTGCTTTGTACCACAGTGGCAACTGTATTGGTGAGAATAACCAAATTCTGGATTTCCAAAAAATTGTTTATTTTAAAATAATTTTAGAAGAGTTGAGAGAAGTCCCAAATACCCTTTACCTAGCTTTCCCTGATGTTAACATTTGCATAATGATGGCACATTTTACAAAACTTAAACCTAACTCAATACCATAAAGAGTACTGCAGACTTTATTTGAAATTCATTAGTGTTTCAATTAGGGTCTTGTTTTCTGCTACCTGCTCATATCCAAGGTACCACAGTGAACTTGGTTGTCAGTTTAGTCTTTTCCAGTTTGGGTGGTTTCTCAGTCTTGTCTTGATCATTTTGAAGACCACTGGTCAGGAATTTTATAAGCTCTTTTCCCTCTCAGTTTGGGTTTTTCTTATAGTTTCTCACAATTACATTAAGATTATAAATCTTGAGAATGAATACCACAGAGATGATGAGCCTTGTCATTGTACTGTGTCAGGCCCATGTGGTCTCTGCCATGTTTGTTACCAGTGATATTAACTTTCAGGTTTCTTTAAAGACACCATTTCCTTTTTTGGTGTATTCTGTTCCTTAGAAGTGAGTGACTGAGTCTAGTCCCCACTCCCAGAATTGGGAATTAAACTTGAACTTCTAGAAAAAGGAATACTACAGAATCTGTGGGCATACCAGATACTTTGAAGCTATGCAAATATCTTGTTATGCCTTAAGTTTGGTATTAATTAGTGGATCTTGCCTGCAGGAATTCTTCCCACTGTATTCTAAGTGGTGGTTTCCTATTTCCCTTCTTTCAACCTGATTAATTAGTAGTAATTAATTGGAATTCTGCAAGGAGGATTTGTTCCTTCTTATCAATATACTAGTGTATTTTATCATTATTTATACCAGTACAGAATCTTGGGTTCTACCCCTTTGGATTACAAACTATGCATAGTTATTTTGCTGCTCAAAGTGTTCCAGATTCGGTGATTGCTTTATGCTTTTTTACCTTGACTGTAAGTCTTTTTGATGTACATTTTGGGCACTTTTCTCTTTTTGTGCTTCAAAATACTATAGGCTCATCTTGTACCAGTCGTACAATCAACCATGTTCCCAAGAAGCCCTGGTGCCCTTTGTCGGCAAGTGTTATTTAAAAATCAAAATCTGAGCAATAGGTAGGCTCCTTTCTACTGGGATAGTAACGATCTGATACCCTCTCAGTGGGCAGAACTAGGATAATGAAGCATGTTGCTACCCCAAGTGTATTAGTTTTTCTATGCTAAGATACAGCAAATTACCACAAATCTAGTGCTTAAGACCATATTAATTTATTGTCTTGCAGTTTTGCAGATCAGAAACCTGAACTCAGCCATCTTAAAATTAAGATGCTGGCAGGGTGGTGTTACTTTTAGAGGCTTAAAGCGAGAATTTGCTTCCTTACCCTGCCATCTTCTGTTAGTTGCTTTGCTTGTCTCAGGACACTTTCCTCATCTTCAAAGTTGACAGCATAGGATCTTTGGGCCACCCAGAAGCTCTAAGTTAATTGCTCCATCTCAGGTTTTTAACTTTAAAAAACCCTTTTATCATGTCACGAAATGTATTTACAGAGACCAAAAATAAAGATGTGGATATACTTGGGTAGGAGACAGTTTTTTACCTAGCACTTTATACACACATACATTTATCCAGACATATGCATTGAATCTACTTGTATGTGTATATAAAAATTAAATGTGTGTTCACCCTAATATCTAGACATATTTTAATGAGGAAACCAACTCAAGTTCTGGTTATACTGGAGGTACACTGTGAGAGAGAAGTCCAGCATGACTTAAATTTTTGATCAGAATAATGGGAAAAACAGAACTGATATCAGCTGAGAAGATTACATGCAGGGTAGTTTTTGCAGGAATTTAGCTTTGGACATGGTGAGGCTTTATTTGTTGTTGTGATTGTTGACTAGAAGTTTGGATACAAAATCTGAGACTTGAAAGTGGGTCTCAGCTGGGCATATAAAATTGAGAGCTATTAGCATATAGATAGCATGTAATGTCCAAATGAGCTGAAGAAGAAGTGAGTTTAGATAGAAAAGAGGTGAAGGACTGTTTTGATATTGTTCAACAATAAGAAATTGTAGAGAACAGTGATAGGATGCACAGAATAAGTTAATTTAGCTACTAAACTAACTAGCTCTGATTTGGAAAGATTATGCTTTAAAGTGGAAATGTACTTTAAAAACACATGCAGAACAAGAGTAAGGAGTAGGTATTAAATGCAGAGACACCATCAAACATATTAAATCCAGAGAAATATTTCCCTCAGCCCCAGTTGAAGTTGACATTTCTATAGTTGCCTCCTATAGAGCGAAGAAGTCATCAAAGTTGTATTTGTTACTTATTCAGATTGTTAAACTTAATGTTTCTACTGGGATTTATTCTAATCCACTAGTTTAAAAATAAGTTATTGTAGAACTTCACTTTGACCTGTTCTGAGCAACATTCACCATCTTCCTGTTTTGTCTAGACTCTGTAGATTGCAAGCAGTCTTAGAAAAACTGAAGATGTTATGTCCCTCAATTCACTAGACATAAGGCAACTGATGGTGATTTCAGCTATTCCATGGGGCAGATACTTACAGCGAAACCCCTTCTCAAAGGCAATTGCTTCAAGTTACATAAATTCTGTGAAACTCAGAAGATTTCCTGTGGAGCTGTAAAGAAATTAGTTCTTGTTAACAGCTTATTATCTTTGAATTCTCTCAGCACAAATTATGTGTATGGAAATATATACAAAAGCAGTAGTAAGGAAAAACACTGAAAGTAATATTCTTCACCTCAGTCCAAGATATACATTCAAGGGTAGAGATAAGTAAAGGCAAAAGAATTTCTGATTTGAAAATAAGCAAAAACACTGGTTATTAATTGGAAACGTAAATATAACTTGCCTTAAATTATTTCACTGACTGCAATTTAGAAGTACAGTACTAGGCTATACAACATCACACCAATTTATCTAGATTCTTTTCTATTTAATTTGGAAGGTAGGGTGGACTCTAAGGAATTGACATAAACTATGAATACAGATTGCTAACAGGTGAACCTTGGGCAGAATCTTACCTAGCCTATGATTTACAGCTCCTAAAATTACAAAACCTATTAGCTATTGCCAGGTATGTTGTAAGCCCAGGGGGCTGCATGAGTACTGTTAGCTAAAGTTCCCCAGAAAAACATAACCAAAAGGAAATACATATATAGATGTAAGTGGAGATTTATTGTGGGATTTGGCTCTTGAGATTACAGAGGACAAGAATTCCCAAGAATACCATCTGTAAACTGCAGAGGAGAAAAGCTGATGGAGTAATTTAGTCTGAGTCTAAAGACCTGGTGCCAGCACAGTTGACAGTATAACTCCTAGTCTGAAGTGAAGGGTTTGAGAACTGGAGGTGCGGACTGCTTGGCATAAATCCCACAACCTCAAGGTGGAAGAACCAGGATCTTTGAAGTCAGAGAGCAGGAGAAGATAGACGTCCTAGCTTAAGGACAGAGATAATTTACTCTTTCTTCTTCAGTTTTTTATTCTAGTCAAGCCCTTAACTATTAGATGATGCCTAATATTGCTGAGGTTAGATCTGTTTCACTCACTCCATCAACTCAAATGCTAATTTATCCTGGGCACCTCCCCTCCAATGGACCTATACGTGATGTTTTATCAGGCATGTGGGGATCCTTAGTTCTGTCACTTTAACATCTAAAATGAGCCATCACAAGTCTATCTTTTGTCAAGTTGATATAGGAATCTCCTTAAACCAAATGTAATTTTCAAATAAAGACAGTAACAAAGTTATAATTCCACCTAAAATGGTGCAGCTATCCTGTGTATAACTGAAAAGCACTAATCTCTTTACCAGAAGTAGTGAAGTCTTCAGTGGCTTTTATTCCTCTCATGCTGCCCTATAACTTAGATACTATGATGTGGGCCATTGTTCCCACTTTCATCATTTTCATTCAGTGTGGACCTGGATGTCCTAGCTGGGGCACCCAGGAAAGAAAAAGAAATAACAGGTACCTAAATTAGGACAAAAGAAGTCAAACTATTGCTCTTGCAGATGACATAAGCATATTAGAAACTCCTCAAAACTCCACCAAAACACTACAAAAGCTAATAAGTAAATGTGGCATAGAGCAAAATCAACACTTCAAAATCAGCAGCATTGCTATATACTAATAGCAAATTATCTGAACTATAAATCAAGAAAATTATACCATTACAATATCTACAAAATAAAACACCTAAGACTAAATTTAACAAAGAGGTGAAGTACCTCTATAGTGAAAATTGTAAAACGCTGATGAAAGAACTTGAGGAGGACACAAAAAATGAGAAGGATGTCCTGTGTTCATGGCTGGAAGAAGCAATATTGTTAAAATGTCCGTACCATCCAAAATACTGAAATCTACAGATGCAACGACATATCAATAAAATATGAATGACATTCTTTGCAGAAGTAGAAAGACAATCCTAAAATGTATATGAAGCCACAAAAGATCTTGAATAACCAAAGTTATTTTGAGAAAAAAGAAAAAAGCAGAAGCATAACATTACCTGTCTTGAAGATATACTGCAACGCTGTAGTCATTAAAGCAACACGATGTGGACATAAAGATGGGATAGAAAGCTGAGAAGTGAAGGCGTGCAGCCATGGCCATGATATTTGATGAAGATGCTAAGAACATGCATCAGAGAAAAGACAACCTTTTAATAAAAAGTGCCGGGAGACTGTATATTCACATGCAGGACAATGAAATGAGGCCCCCTACCTCTCCCGATTACAAAGTTAAGTTCAAGGTGTATTGGAGACATAAATACAATGGCTGAAATTATGAAGCTACTTGGAAAAAACTAGGAAGAGTGCTTCAGGACCTGGGAATAGGTAAGGAATTTTGACCAAGAACCCCAAAACACAGGGTGAAAAAAGCAAAAATAAGTGGAATTACATCAATATAAAAGTTTCTATAGAGCAAAGAAAACAACCAACAAAGGTATTAGCTGCCAAATTGGAAGGAAATACTGCAAAGTATGTATATAATAGAGAGTTAACATCCAAAGTCTATAAAGAACTCTAAAAACTCAATAGCTAAATGAACAGACAATTCAAATACCTCAATTAAAAAAAAAAAACCTCCTTTAGATCAGGATGAGGTTTTTGACTCCTGGCTAGAGGAGGCCTCAGCCTAGGGCACCATGAGAAGGGTCTCTTGTCCTTCTGCAACCCTTAAGAGCACAGAACAAAGGCCAGGGGTGGGAGGATGAGACAGGTCAGAAGAAATAAGTAAAGATAGGTAGAATATAATTTTAAAATTATATTTGCAAAAAAGGTGGAAACATTAGGACACCAAGTTACCCCAGGTTATCCATTTCTGTCCCCCAAGGTTTTTCTTTCTAGGTTTATTTTTTCCTCCCAGATCCATTATACTCAAATCCCATAGCGATTCTATAAGTCCGTAAATTAGCAGAACTGATAAAAAGCATAAACATGACCTTATGGTAACAACACAAATTCAGAGATTTCAAAAAATATTTTTAGGTAAACATATATCTTAGATCATCCATTTTGAGAAATACAATACATGGGACTTATTTTTCAGTAGAATGGGCCTTTCCTCTGTAAATGGACCACCACATTTCATCTGTAAATTAAACGCACACTTTCTACAGATTCACAAATTCCACAGAGCTGCACCCTTCACCAACACATAAATACCCTACACCCAAAGCATCATGCGGCTTTTTCCACGCCTCACACTCCATTTTCTTTGAGTGTGTACCTTTGTTTTTGTACTAGGTACTGAACCAAGGGCCTTTCCATTGAGCTAGATCCCCAGCTCACTTTAAATCTTTTATTTCTCACTAAGTCATTAAATTGCTCATTAAGTCATTAAATTGACTAAAAATTGGGACCTTTCTGACTCGCCCTTTCAGAGTTTGGGGATGACAGATGTGTGCCACCATACCCAGCCAAGTGTGTACTGCTGTGACTTGAACTAGTGAAGCTTTTCTATGACTCTTGAAAATAGGCAATGGACCTATATAGATATTTCTCAGAGGAAGACATATTTACTGCAGCAGTATTCAAATTAGCCAAATAATGGATACACCATAAGTGTCCACAGACTAATGAATGGATTTGGAAAATGATGTTACATAGACACAGTGGAACACTATTCAATCATAAAAAAGAATGAAGTCTTGTTACTTGGAACATTAAATGACGTAAGGCATAAAATGACAAATACTGAAAAACACGGGAAGATGGCGACCAGGTGAGCAGCAAAGGAGCGATCCTCCTTGATAAACACCACCAGCTTGGGACAGACGTGGCCAGCGTGAATGCCGGAACCTCGGCTGGGAAGATCAAACTGAACGTGTTTCTCTGAGCTGCCGGGGGAGATGTGGTAGGGCGGCCCAAACTGCCGTGGCGAGACGCGGGAAAGCCCCAGACACTGGGAGCCGGAGACGCTCCGCGCGGATAGGGGGCTTGGCTGGGTCCGACTGCCCTGGGGGCAAAGCCAGCTCAGTCCCTTCCGCCTCCCGAGCCGGCACAGCTTTCCAGCGACTCCCGACAGAGATCGGCTTTTTAGCAGCGGCAACGCCCGGCAGTCCCACATTTTGCACGCATCGGGCAGGCGGCGCAGCCTAGACCCTCGGCAGCCTGCGGTCTGTGGCCAGGGCGGCGCAAGCAGCATAGGAGCGGAGCATCCCGCTCCCTCCCCCAGACCCGGAGAGCGCGAGGAAACAAGTGGCTGCGAGCGGCGGATCGCGAGCATAGCACAAAAAAACTGGCACCTTGGAACCTTCCTGCCTGCAGGGACTCCGAAAACTGGTGAGCTATCTGTGCTCGTGACCAGATCACCGAGTGGGGGAGGAGATCCATCCCTATACCTGCAGGGAACCCTGGGAGGGCGGGGGAGCGGTCTTACACACCTCACCCAGGTCTCTCGCTAAGGAGTAGCTAACCAACATCTGTACAGCCTTTTAAGCGGAACTCTCAGCAGAAAGCTTAAGGGACATTCCCCCAAAGAAAAGTCATTGGAGCAGCCTCTGCAGCAGACCTTTGCCTGCTGAACTGCCTGGGGAATCTACTGCTCAATATTTTGAATCTGATACCCAAAAAAGGGAAGACAGAAGAACAAATCTCAGCAGA
>PVLD010014557.1:0-51878 GCA_004027595.1 Dinomys branickii | reverse complement strand
TAAAGAAGAAATTAAAAATTACCTACAAATAAATGAAAACACAAGTACAACCTATCGGAATCTGTGGGATGCAATGAAAGCAGTCCTCAGAGGGAAATTTATAGCAATGAAATCATATACAAAGAAAATAGAAAGAGAGCAAATAAATAACCTATTGATACACCTCAAACTCTTAGAAAAAGAGCAACAAGCCAAACCATTGAAAAGCAATTTTATGAAAGAGTCTCTTCAGAAATACATCTCAAATTTTGGCATTAATTAACAACAACAAAAATTCTAAGAGTGCATTGGCCTCCCCAAGCCTAGCCGTCTTTAGTCACCAGTAGGGGGCAGCAAGACATACCAGATCCTTCCACGTTTGTAACTCGAAGTTTGACCAGGTCAGCTTGAGATGCTTCCATGAAGAATGGAAGCTTCGGGTATGCAGAAAAGGAAATTTTTACGTCACTCTAGTAGGAGGAGACGATGAGAATACACAGGTCAAAATTTCATACTTACCAATGGAAGGTTTGAGGTAGATCTGAGAATATTTATGCTTCAGTAGGTGTCAGCGATGCCCAGTTCTCTTAACTTCCTAAAATCATCTAGGTTGTTTGAGATTTCTGACTCTTCTTTCTCCTAGTTAAAGCTGTCTTACTTTTTCTTTCTTTTTTACTCAGTGCCTGTAAAGTTGGGTGAAAAGTAGCTCCACCATCTGTTGGATAGTTCAGCAATATATCATTGAGGGTGGGTTGGCTATTTTTCCCATAAAAAAGAAAGCAGGAATTTTCAGTAAATGTAGCTTTGGGGGAAAAAATAGTTTGGTGTTGAAAGAGACTAGCATTTCCCTATGAAAATGTGCCTGGAGAGTAAGTTCTGATTGAGAAAATAAGCTAGATTTAAAAGTTCATGGGTAACAACATTTAGAATTACCAAATTCTTCAGTAGACCTACTTATTGGTATTGCACCACTTAACAGTTATGAAGGACTTAATAAGTGCAGGAAAAACAAGTACAGGTTTTGCTGACTAGTCAAAAATATCGTGGGTTGATGAATCAATTTCCTCAACTCAGCCACAAAATAAGAGGCCACAGCTTTCTCAATGTATCAAACTAAACCCCGCAATGTTTCCGTGTGTGGTGACAATATTATAGTGCTCTAGAAGGGAAAGGGACTCAGAGCTTCCTACAGGATCTACATACAGTTCGCACCTTAAGTAAAAACAGAAATTCCTTACTCTTCCTCCACTGACCAAAATCCACATGTAGGTCATGTTAGAAGGATCCACTTCCACTCAGGTCAATGACGCACACAAAGGAGAAGGAGCAGGCAGCAGGTAAGGAAAGAGGAAGTGGAGTTGAACATCCATCCTCTCCTACCCTGGTGTGTAGCTCTCCTGGAACCTGCACCGCTGGCTCCTCTGATTCCCAGGCTTGGGTTTTGCGTTGACGCTGTGCCACTCACCCTCCCTAATCACGTGAGCCAATTTATCTTAATAAATGCCTTTCTATATATTTATGAATATATGATTGGTTCTATTCCTCTGGAGAGCACCAAATAAAACACATATTCTATCTTTTCTGGCTTCTGACCATCCCCGTTTCAGAAATATGAACAAATCCTTCTGCTGAGATTAAGAAAAAAGATTTCCTTCCAGCCTGCAGTGAATTTTTATGACCAAGTTGTTAACCCCTGAAAAATGGGATTTATAATGGAAATACTGATAGATTCTTAACGGTAGCTGTGCTGGCAGGCACCTATATATTAGCCTTAATAGTGTCAAATTGTGAAACGAAAGTGATTGAAAACCTACTAACTTTCACTTAAGGAGTCCCTGCTTCACTAGTTTTTTATATTGCCCTCATTTCAATGATTTTTCAGGCCATTCTAAAGACTAGTGCCCTATATTTGTGAGAGTGAAAGCAACAATACTATGGGGTTTTGTGAACATCATAATCTTAGAACGGCATATTTATTTCGGAACAGCCCAAGACTCTGTGGTCCTTTTCTGTTTAAGAAATTTACCTGCATAAAAATCTTGAGTTCTCTGAGTCATAAATTCTTCAGCCTAAGGCCTTTCTCCTTTTTCCTCTCATTTTTATACATTCTATTCTTTTTTCTAGGGGCTCATTGAGCAGCTGAAGGGGATAACATTGCTATTTCATGAACAGTGACCAAAAGAAGAAAAAAAAATACCCTTGACTTGGGTGGATAAGCAATCTCTTCACATTGTTAGCAGAATTACAGCCGGTTGCCAGACTTTCACTGGCCTGATCTCATTACATAAGCTACTCCCAGCAACTGTCTTCAGTTATGGCTTCTCTGATGCAACCTGACAGCCCATATACAGATGTAGCAATAAATACATGCAGCCAATGCTTAAACAAATGTTTTATCCTATCATGCTTATCAGGATAAATGTGTTGCCAGATATATTCTTCCTGAGTTGATATTAGCAGAGCACAGCAAATGTCATCTTTCCTTCCTCAAGGGGCTCTTCTGAAGCTCTCATTTGGCATTTAAAAACATTGAGCATGGTTGAGTGGAGCCAGATGCATTCTCTAACGGAACTTGCAGAAACATGAAGAACAGCTTCATCCCATCAAGTGTTATATTATTTCCGAGCTATTTGGACATACAGTAGGAAATTCAAAGTATTTCTGCCCCAAACCAATTATAACATACAGCACAAGAAAAAACAAAACATCCATTAGAGAAAGAATTAGAATCTCATGCCTAAAAGCTTTGGAAACCTGGAAAGTCATTTCTGACTGATTATGTTTCTTAAGAACAACCATGGCAAAAATCATATAAACAACATAGATTGAGGAATGTAATGCTGGCTCTGGTTTCAGATGTGCGTGCTTAAAAATTAAATACAGCATATACAGCAAATAGCAGCCAGGACAGAAGAAGTATGTTTGTATAGCTCCACTGTATGAAATTTTCCCTTACCCTTTATAATCCACTAGGAAAAATGCAAGAATTTCAAACCACCACCCAGCTTTCCATTTTCCACCGCTGGAAAGGCTTCCCCTTTGCATGCAGGCCTCTAGCTGTGGCTGATGGCTGTAAGCCCATTGTATTTCTCTTTCACCATCTGGCCACAGAGATCAAATCCATTGCCTCAATCACAGTGACCTGGCTTTTCCAGCTCTGGGAATTGTATTCAGATGCATGATTTAAATGTTTTCACTGTCAAATTATTGTTGTTTAGTTCATCAAGATAATTTTTTAAAACCCCTTGGTGGAAAATATGCCTCAAAGAGCATTATTTGTTGTTTTGGTGAAAAAAAAGTGTTTGATAAGCAACAGTTTCTTCGAGGTGTCAAATTTGGTTTTATTCATAATACTAGGTTTTCTAAGTATAAGGTAACAGAATAATAATTACCAAATAAGCCAAATGCCCAATGTGGAAACGCCCACTTCAAACATTTTCACAGGGAAACGTGACATCCTAAAGAATGAGAGCTTTGTGAAACCCTTGGGTTGTTTGTTTGTTGTTGGTACTGTGCTGCGACCCTCCTGAGATCACTTCTCACTCTTTTTGTAGTGCTTTTGTTGGTCTGTGACTGTGTATCAGGCACTGCACAGGGCGGTGAGAAGAAAACGATGAATAAGCATAGCCCTGGCTTTTACAAACCACTAAAAGAACCTCTGGTTTGTGGGACACCGTAAGTCACTACTTCTTTATCAAATAAAGAAAACACAGGTGGCAGTGGGGAATTGGGAAGGACATGGTCATCACAATGTAATACTCGTGGTTTCTGCTGGGTTTTGCTGAATACCCCAGCATGTACCGTCAAAGGGTACTTAGAGTTCTCAGCCCTTGGCTACCCACATATACCTGAGAGAGACGACTCAGTCTTATCAGTGACTGTGACACACTTTGTCCGTGGTTTTTGACGGGGATGAGAAAGTAAGCAGTTGGAAAGTACCAGACTGTTCACAAGTTCCTGTGTTTGACAAAGGTGAAGAGCTGTTCTGTGCTCTTCATCTGCCTTGGGATCGCTGATTTGCTGCATAGAACTGAACCATGTGGAGAGGACGAGTGTGCACATGTGCCCTTGGGTAACAAAGAAGACAATCAAGGACCTGGCTGTGAGCTTTCAGTGTAAAATCAGTCAACGTCCCTTCTTCAGTACAGGTAACACATGGTCTCCATCTACGAAGAACACATTTTTACGGCTCCTCATATTAAGGATTTCTTTGTTGTTGTTGTTGTTCCAGTGTCTTCATAAATAGGTTTTACCAAGAGACATACAATTTCAGATTTTAGATTTGGGGATTTTGCCCACTTCTAGGAGAACTCCGACAGAATATCTAGATAAGCACCAGATATTGTTACTGAATCTCAAGCGTCGATTGGAGAATGAGAATTATTAAGATAGAAAGGGCAAGTTCTATCTTCATAGAAATCGGGGTAGGCAGTACGGGAAAAAGATTGAGAAAAAGAATACCAGAAGGACAACAGCAGTCATAAGTTCCTGCATGAGATTAGTAACTGTGAGTCTCTTCCTTGAGCTGTAGAAACGAAAGAAAGGGAAAGGGAAAAAAAAAAAAAAACAGGAAAGCAACAAATGAATAAAAAAGCTCCCATAAAGGAAGTTGGTTAATAAGAGTACCCAGGACATAAACTCTGCCCTGTTCCACCCTCTGTCTTCCTCAGAGTGGAATTAGAGAGACGTAACAATTTCGGTCTTGCTTCATCTGCCCGTAATTCCCTTTAGCTACACAATGACAGCCAATCAGCAGTTCAGCAGCGGACACGCAGCAGCCCACGCACTGAACACCGCGGCCTGCCCGGCTCACGTCTCTGCGCAGCGTGGCTCCACCTCTGGCAGAAACTAGCAGTTCTGTAGACTGTGTCTGCCTCCCATACCCCTGTTCTTTTCTGCTTTTGTGGTTTTGCTCTGCTGCTCTGTTCTCCACCTTCCTTGGTCGGATGGTTCTTAAATACCATCAAGTCTATGTATTATCTCCTCCCGCAAACAACCCCTTTCTCTGGGCTGCTCTAAGGCCTCCTCCCCTGTATTTCTCCAGCACCAGATTCACGTGTGATGGACTCTTTACCATGTTTGTATTTAAATTACTCATTCATGTGCATTTGTTTCATACTCCAGACCTTAAGCTCTCCCAGGCTAATGAGCAGACTGCAATGCCTGGGACATAACTGATTTCCAGTGAGTAGTGCGTTTTGTGTGTTTACTAAAATGAAAAGCAAGCATTGAAGGAAAAACTCGGCTTGCTTTAATATTGAGGGAAAACTTGTGCATACGCTAATGTTGAACATATTCATGAGATTCTGTGAATTTTAGGTATCACCAGAACACAAAGTCAAATATTCTTAAGGCTGAGGTTCCTCTAACTTTACTCCCCATGCCCATGTCTGTAGTCATAAGTTGGGAGATACCCTAGACCAGAGCAGCCTGGTGGGAAGGCTCACTGACGTCACCAGCTTCAAGCTCAACAGCCTGCAGTGACCAGCTGAGCACTGCTGCCTCTACTCTTTGTCTGTAAAATGGAGAAATAATTGAGTTACTACACAGCTTGGGTAAGATAACACATGCAAAATACTCACAAAAGCTTATCACAGTCACTAATGCCGCCTTTATTCCCCCTTTATCACACTGTTTTCTGCTTGTCTTATTTCCATCCATTGTAGCAGCTAGCTATTCACACAGCATAAATTACTCCTAATGCTCAGTCCTGGTAATAGAAGTCTTGTTAGCTGCCATTTTATAGATGATGACATTAAAATTCAAAGCAATTAAATATATTACCCACAGTGACACCATGAGTAAGTGAAAAAGCCAGGAAACAAAGCCAAAGCTGGTGAGTTCCAAGTCTAGTACTTTTTACAATGCCCAGCTGCTTCCTCAACTCCCTAAAAAAAAATAGAATTGTACAGGTGTCATAAATTCCAGAGGTCCTTAGCATATGGTTATATGGTTTCAACCAATCTAGAAAATGAATCTCACTCACAGAAGCTTCAAAGTCCTTAAAGGGGTAATAACATACTTTGGTTCCACAATCTGAAATGGAAAAGGTATACCTATTCCTGAGAATTAAAACATTAATGCTCACAATGAAGTATTAATGATTAACTTCAAGTCCTTTCTTCAGACCAATCTAAGCAGAAAGCGTGGAAGGAAAGAGAAATGTATACAGAGTGACTCTATAGCAGAAGACAAAAATTAAAGGTATTTTTAAATACCAAGTGTTTCTTTTTACACTTCTTTTAAAATTATTTCTGACAATTGGCTGAAATCTGTGAAAAGTTTGACAGAAGTATGCACAACCACACACCCATCCGTTCATAATTCATGAAGATCAAATCTAAATTTTAGCCCCAGGGGTCCCTGAGTCAGAACCAGGGGGCCCATCACAAATCTCTCACAGCAGATAGAAGCATGGGGAAAAGAAGGATTAAAATATGGAAACTTAGTCATGTTATTTGATAGCTTGTGGTTTTATCACCATGGTTACAGACTCTTTTCTCCTAATACACACATGACCCACAGGTTTAGAACTAATGACCCGAAACAAATCAGATGCACCTCCCATAACACTCAGTGCTTATTTCATTATGCTCCAAAGTGCAGGATAAAATCTGCTTTAAACAAGACGTACTTGACCATATTTAACATGTAGATGAGTTGGAAGAGAAACAGTACAGCACAATGAACTCTGGGGTTGTATGATGATTATTTATCTTGAGAAGCCCCAGGGTTTTCCCTGTTAAGGTAATGGAGTCCATTTCCTCTCATGGTGAGTCCCTCTTCCCTTTCTGTCCTACCTTAGTCCACAACTCAGTCTGTACCTGCTCCATGAGGGCTGCCACCTGCAGGCCCAGGGAATGTACCCATCTGTGTTTGACTTCTATGAATTCCATTCTCCATTCCTACAGCCATTTCACTGGATAAGCTGAGCTCAGATACCATTCACAGTTAAAGGTAACTACTATGTGGTCTTTCTGAGAGTCGCCAAAGCTGACTGAGTAGAGCTTCTTGCCATTTAAAAATCAGGTTGTGGTTACTCGCCTAGTGAACACCAGTGAGGATTACAGTAAAATTCCCATTTCCAATATAAAACATTACTTTTCACACAGCACTGATACCTACCCTTAACTTACCCACCCAAAGCTGTGATGGACTATCTAACCATGGCAACCACGGGCTGCATTTCAAGAAAAAGAATGTTGACCACGCAGTGGTTGCGGTTCCACCACAATTTCATAATCTTGAGATTCTAGTAGAGTTGCTCCGTTTTTATTAATCATTTGCAACTTTGTTCTGAGTGAAAAGACAGATGGTGGGACGTCAGGAACAATGCGGCCAGTTAGTGAATGAATGGTATGAAAGCACGTGCTAGAATTTAGCATTTTGTTTGTGAAGAACATGTAGATGAAGCACTTACCATGTCACAAAAATAATGCCCCAAAATTAAAAAAAAATCACAATTCAAGAAGCTAAAGCAGCTTGTCAGTGAAAGAAGTATCAAGCAGATGTTTGCCTTATTTCAAGATATATTTAGAATTCTGAGGGAAAAGCACACAGAGCATTTTTATTATGCACCTGTCATGGTCAACATCTGGCACCGACCCTCACCAATCCATCAATCTCATAATGTGGTGTCTTCTTCCACCTTACAGAGAAACTGTAAATAAATGCATAGTGAGGAGCATTGCTTGTTTTTCCTTTTGTTTATGGCATGAGGGAAGCAGCTCACACATGCACATATGCACAACAGAAAGGGTCCATCTCTGCCAACAGTAGCTTCTAAAGAAGAAACACAAATGCAATTAGTAGTAGTATGGTGACAGAATTTGGATTACTTTTAAAGGGAAATAAATTGCCTACTATCTGCCAATCTTCCAGTCATTCATTAGTTCCATAGTGTTTTTAGCTATTGGATGTGCAGAGTTGGGGTGAATGGCTACCAAGAAAAAATATGTCCAATCTTTGCTCTCATTTAAGATAGTGCATGCATTGCACTTGAAGAACTGTTATCAAAGTCTGTGAATGAGAGGTGTAGACCTATTGATGATCTTATTTGAGATGTTCATTTATGTAAACTGGGAGAAATGTTTTCAGGCCCCAGCACCGGAAATAAGGAAAAACTGTTGATGAATTGTTCCATGGAAGGAGAGAGAGAAATCAAATTCCACTACAAATACCATAGTCCAAGTTATTTTGAGAAAGTGGGTAAGTAGGACATTGACTAATGGTCAAAAGTTTCTTTTAGGAGAGGGAAAATATATTTTGTTATCACATTTATAATACTGGCTTTCTTTGCTGCAGTAGATCTTTAAGGCCACTTTTTCTTGATTATCTAAAACTAAGTTTTTCAAGTAAGTGAGAAGACAGAGCTTGCTTTAATCAACTCTGCTTCCATTCTGGGGAACTTGCTTGCAACACACATGCACAATTTCTAAAGAGAAGTTCAGGACATATATTAGAACTCAGTGTCAAGAGAAGAGGCTCAGTTTTGAACTACAAAGCAGATGTCACTGCTATATAACAAAGGACAAAGGTGACTGGAATGAGGAACTTGTACATTAGTGAGACTCTTACTCTTTTGTCTCTTTTTATTCTCTGTCAATTATTGCATTATTTTTCCAAAGGCAAGTGTGTATTCACATGCTGTAATATTGACTGCTAGCTCTAAGTTCAGGTATCTCAAATTCACTGTCAAAAAGAAAAACAGGTCTTTCCTTCCACTCTTTTCTCTCCCCCAACCTTAGCCTGAAACCTCTTCCAAATAGATGACTCAGGAACTCATATCTGATGGGTCAGAGAAGGAAGGAGGCAGGAAGAAAGCGTTACCAGGAAGAAAGGAAATTCAGGTCCGACCAAATGGTGATGGCTGGGGTGGAACCAAGAGATGTGGGCAGAAGTCAGAGAAATTGTTCAAAGGGAGGGAGGACTGGCTGTCCAAGGAAAATGGTCCTGGGTAGACAGGATAATAAATGCCTCACTTGTGGTTCAGATACCTTAAAATGTTTTGTGTGGATTCTGTTTTTACCAGAACTTTACATTTTATATGCACAGTATAATATATATATATATATATATATATATATATATATATAATGTGTGTGTGTGTGTGTGTGTATAGTAACTTAGCTGTTTTAGTGTACAGTAGATTATTTGAGATTAGGAACAGTGAAAAATTGTCGGGGGTCATTTGATTGTATTTTTGGATTATTTGTATTTTATAATATCTTATTTGTTTATTGTAATCTCAGTAACTATGTTTATATACATTACAGAACCATAGCTATTGTGGTAGTAAAAGTGTAATCCCTAAAACAAAGTGCTGATAATGCCAGTAATTAAAAACAACACATTAGAGATTTCTAGCATAGCTATTTCTTTAAACATTTACAGTGAATCTATATAAGAAAATGTGCTTCTAATAAATTTAGACAGACTGCTTCTTATAATGCCATTTCCTTCAGTATTGTTATAATCAAAATGTCTTGCTTAAACTGTATTCTCTACCATGATTTAGAGGGAAAAACCCACTTGTAGATAATTTTAGCTTCTTAAATGTCAATTTCCATTCAAGTTAAAATTGGAACTGGCTCAAATGAGTGAAAATCAGTCCCATTATTTTCCTTTCGACAATTTCGTGCCAGCTCATGTTTTTTAATGCCTTGAGCTATTAATGCTGTATTTTCTTCACTTTTATTCCAAGTGGACTCATGCATAATATCTACATTCCCAAATCTGCTATTTTTAATTTCTTAAGGCTCGCATGAGATTCTTAATTTTAAACCTCGCAGCATAAAAACCTTGACGGGGATCAGACAGCTAATATAATGAAGATGGATTGGTTGGTCAACAGTAGGAAGAGCAAGCCAGATAAGAAATTCATGGTTTTGCCAGGTAGCTATTTAAAACATCACATTACCTGATAGGTAGAATGCATTGCATAAATTTTGAAAGACTTAAGATTAGTGGTGTAATAAACTCACAAGCAGGGTGTCAGCATCTATTAAAATGCATTACAATGTGCTCTGTTTGGACCCAGTAAAATATAATGCGACCTGCTAGGGAGATCAACTACAGACAATGATTTGAAACCAACTACATATTGAGTAGGAATTGCAGGACATTCCACATAGCTGCAGAATCCCTAAACCTTGGACTTTACTGTGAGCAAAATGAGAAGCTACTGCACATTTTTAAAGGACCACCCTTTCTGCTAGGTTGAGAGTAGACCATAGAAGAGTGGGTGTAACAATGGATGGCGGATGACAGCACAGATGATAGAACAGTGTGACTAAGTCTGGAAAGTCCCACCCTAGCACATAACACTATTAACCCTCTCGGCTGTGCATAGTTCTGCCCTAGGATAAGCAATACCGGGATAAACCTAATGGGTTTGTTCCACACCCAAGAGATTATCACTCAATTTCTATAACCCTGGGCTTTGTTGTAGGATTAGAAACCATATACCTGAACTCAAGAAACTTGGTTGGGGAGGTAAAACATGCATTTAAGTGAAAGATAGTAAAGTCTTGAAGATTACGATCTGCTAATACCACAATCCTGGTGGAGTTGTTTTCCTCCGGGAGTTAGGGGATGAAGGAAAGAAGCACTGTGGCAAGAAACTGCACAGCGAGCTGCTTGAAAGACATATTCCACCTTTCTTCTTCCTTCTGAAGCTTCTAATAAGCCACCCAGAACAGTGAGCTCTGGTGGAAACCTGAAAATCCCTCTTGGGCGGTTCTAATATTAACCTTTGGATTGAGAGCCACACACCATCATATCAGCATATTAAGTTACACTGCATTCTTTTCAGACATGTGCTCCTTATTTTTGGATTTAAAAATCAGTACATGGTTAACACCTCACTATGAGATGCTAAATACAGGAAAACTGAGAGGACAATCCACAAAGAAAATCAGTTGAGCTTTCAATTGTACAAGAAAATGTAGCTAGACAGACAGTATAAGGTTCTGTGTCTGAATTCATCCTCTGTCCCACACAACAAATGTGTGGTAAAAAAATAATATCCAATCAAACGGTATAGTGAAGCAAGATGCAACTGGAGGTATTTAGGATTAATGCCACTTTCTGAAGGGCTTGCAAGAATGAGTTCTCATTCTTTTGCCTCTCTGCCATGTAACGAAACAGAATTTGTCTCTCTTGCCCTTCTTCCTTCCACCCTGAGAGTGTAGCCCACACCAGATGTCAACACCTAGATCTTGGACTCCCCACCCTCCAGAACTGCGAGAACAACATTTCTGGTCTGTAATTACCTAGCTCATGGTACTCTGTTGTAGCAGCACAAACTGGATCAAGAGAGTAGATCTGGATAGACACTGATATAAAAGTCTACTGTGAATGCTATAAGATATAGCAAACAAGAGGCTTAAACAATAGATGTTTATTTTCTCTCAGGCTGGGAGACTGAAGTCTAAGATCAGGGTGCTGTCTGAGCTGATTGCTGGTGAGGGCTGTTTTCCCGACTTAAAGATAGCTGCCTTCATGCTTTGCCTTCACATGGCCTCCTCTTTGTGCATGTGTGGGGAAAAGAGGACTCTCTAGTATCTTTCTGATTTCTTATAAAGATACCAACCTTATTTGATTAGAATGCCACTCTTATGTCTTTATTTAACTTTAACTACCTGCTTAAAGTCCCTATCTCCAAACAATAGTAGGTTAGGTCTTCAATATATGAACTTAGGGCAGATACAATTCACTCCATAACAATGTACATCTATATATTCACCTAAACAGATGTACACTACAGATAACCCAATATGTATATGAGTGTTTCAAATCGTTCACTACAAGTTAATTGTTATACCTCTTCTGAGAGGCAACAGTCCTGCCACTCTTGAGAAGCAATTGATTTCTTTCGACTGCACTTGATTAACACAGACCCAAAAGAAATAAATCTTCTACTGTGTGTTTCTCCAAGAGCTAATTTTGGGAAAAGAGCTACGACTCCGGGTGGTTGCCAAATTATATATAGCCTGGGCGTGTGCTTCAGGAGGGTGATTTGGGCACAGTCCTCTTCTGTCTCAGAGCCCTTACCAGGTCTGGACAAGGGGTGATACCTGATAAATCCGCCAGTTGTAATTCTTGGTAAAAGTAAATGCGTCGCTCCTTACCTCTCTCTAGCACGGATGGTAATTTTGGTGATTTCTCGTCTATTCACCAAACTCTCTGCCTGATTACTGTGCTGGATGCTTGCACAATTCATTACCTTTTTCCAGATTTGGGTCTTAGCTTCCAAATTAATTAGCTTACACTTCACTGGAATGAGCTGAACTTTCCGTCTTTAAACTCTTGCTTTAAATTGATGTAAGCCCCCTTGCATTATACATGCTGTGCTTCCTTCTTCCTTCTCACTGAAATGGATTCTCACCTGCTTACTTAGAGGAAGAATTTCAGGGCCTCTGTTACTCTTCTCTCTTGTAGATAATGATGATTCTAGAATGTGTTCTTGGGTTTAAAGCACTTTTAAATTAGAGGGTATATTAATTTTCAGGTTTATAGCTTTTATTTTACAGTTGAAAGTGTGGTTGGTAAGGATTTCATGATCTGTTACAAATTACCCCAGTTAATTAATGTCAGAGTGAACCTGGAATTTGAGTAACTTAATTTCAAGTCAAAACAATACCATACATTGAAATGTTTTAAGAGATAATTACTCATGTCCTACATTAGAATTCCAAGGCTTATGTTCCATTCCCATTAGTAGATTAATGCTGAGAAATATTACATCTTTTTCCCATTTCTTTTGTTTGCAAAATGAAAGATGTAGCCTTCTAAGGCACTTAAAATTATGTATGTATATATATGTAAATGTGTATATATATATATATATACACACACACACACATATATATATATATATACATATATATATATAATCACAATATTATGGGTTAGTGACAGGCCCAAAAGGTATTCTGTGACATTTTATACATCTCCCTGGAGCAGATTCAATAAGCACAGTCTTTACATTAGATAATTTTAATAGACTATACCATCCCACATAGAGATCATCCAGGCAAAGAGCAATGTAGGACCTACAGAGAGTTGATATCCTGACCAAAGTAGTCAACTTGCATTGAATTTTCTCAAATGTTGTCATCTGATTACTGTAGTGAGCAATGTAAAAATAATAATGATGATGACAGAGATTAAAACAGCTATTGCTAACACAGTACAGTGCAGCGGGGACTATTTCAAGCATTGTACATGAACTTGACTCTCAGGAAAACCGCATGACACCACTACCACTGTTTGGTGGAGGGGAAACGGAATTTAATAAGATCAATGAAAATGAGAAAGGCTAAGAGAAAGAGCCCAAATGCGGAAGTCTGTTTTTTGTACATATAAGAGTAGGAAGTCTTTTGGCTACATAAGAAGAAAATTCAGCTCAAAATGGCTTAATCAAAATAGAATTTGTTGGCTTCTATAAACCAAAACCTGAATCAAAGCATTCATGTGATGTTCACCATGTGTGGTCTCTCCACCTTTTGGATCTGTTTTTCTCTGCTGGTTTCATTCAGACCAGCACTTCCTGCAGAGCTCAAAAGTCTCAGTCACACCTTCAGACTTAAATTTTGTCACTTTCACGATGTCACTAATGAGGGAATTTTACCATTCCAATCATCACAATAGTATTGGCATACTTATTGGATTTTCATCGGACCAAACTGGGTTTCTTGCCAATGGCTGCAGCACTGGATGTAGAATATAATTCTCTGGCACTGGGTCACATGCCTGTTCATAATGTTACTCACCCTCCAAAGAAAGCTCAGTGTCCTCACTAAGGAAGTGGAATGACACTGGGACACAGGAACTGAAGTTTCTCCCCCATCGTCTAGAAATAGGTACATAAATAAGCAGAGACAGATAGACATTGCAAAATATGAGCAAACAAATCTCAGAGATAAGAAAATTAGGAAGAACAGAAAGCACACAGGAGAAAAAGGGGGCACTCTGAGTATTATAGAAAGGCAAACTACTTCTAAAGGACAGAGTGAGGTAGTTACTGATTAATGAAAAACAGATTTATGGTGAACTATAAGATAAGAAAAATAACAGAAATAATGAAACAGCACTCTAGGGGATAAATACACAGAAGTTATTAAAAAGAAACAGAGGCTGACAGAGGAAGGCTTCATGGTAAAATAGCATCTGAAATATCCTTGAAAGTTGGGAAGTATCTTGACAGGAAAACTCATAGAGACAGTGTGTAGGGTAAGAAAAAGACAGGGTAAAGTGGTGAGTAGTAGCTAGACAGTAGGATGATTACAGAAATTATAAAAGTTGTACATGAATTTGGTGACTAGACATAGCAAGTGGTGATTTAACATTCTTCAGACAAAGAGGAACTCTCTTAGTTATTTTTCTCATTTCTTTGACCAAATACACAGCACCCACAAGTTAAAGGAAGAAAGATTTATTTCAGCTCATAGTTGGTAGAAGTTACAGTCTCCCATTGGCTGGCTCCAAGGCAGGGCAGCATGGCAGAGGGGCATCAGAGAGGAGAAATAGTCCACAGGAGATAGCAAAGTGGCAGGTAGCAGTAGCATAAGCCTGCCTTCTTTCTGTCCATCTATGGTCCATCCAGTCTACAAGCCTATTGATTGGCCCCACCCATCCCCAGGGTGGGCCTTTCACCGTCCACATTCACAATGCCTAGTCCAACTCTGAAAAGACCTACCTCTGAGTGCATGAGGCATTGGGTGGGACATCCAGATAAAAGCCACAACATTCTGTCCCTGACACCCAAAAGATTCACGTGCATCTCTGTGCAAAAATGCATTTAGTCCATCTCTAAGTGTGGGTAAAGTCCTAACTATGTCAGCATAGTTGAAAAATCCAAATCTAACGTCTCCTCTGAGATGTAAGGCAAACGCTTACTTAGCTGCGAGCCCCTGTACAATAGAAGGTCTAGCCAACATACAATGTTACAAGATCAACTTTTCCATTTCAAAAGGTACAAAAAAGGGAGTGAAAAGGAACAGGGCCAAGGCAAGTCCCAAATCTAACAGGACAAATATTAGGTCCTATAGTTGCATGTTCAGTGTTTGGTGCCTTCTACAGCAAAATGTGAACTCCCAAGGGTTTGGGTGGCTTTGGTCCGATGGCATTCTTGGCGGTTGCAACTCTCATACTTCTCTTTTTTTTCTGGGTCTTCTTCCTCCTTGTAGTTTTCCTAAAATAATCCATATTCCTGGCTTCACACTCGCTAATTCACATACTGCGCCATCAGGAGCACTATGCCTGTCCTCCCAGACTTTTTCCTGAAATCTAGATGGAAGCCTTCCTGACTCCATAACTCTTGCTTTCTGCATGCACCTAAAACTAGCGCCAAGTAGACGACACCAGGATCTGCTGCCAGCTGGAACAATAGGCAGCTTTCTCCTCTCTTGGCTAAAAATGTCAAGGTTTTGCCAAGCACTCTAAACCCAATCCCAGTGAACAAATTCTCTAAGGTTCCGGAACATAGTGCTCTGAGGCTTTCTTCTCAAAGCAAAGTCTTTCATCTTTGTAACTTTGAGGCTGGAGCCCCAGAGTCCTCCTGGTTCTTTCGATGTCCTCAAACCATTTTTTCTGTCATCCTTTTCCTTCTCAACAACCAGGTTCTACTGTGCTCCATGTTTCAGTGCTCAGCATTACTGGAGCATGTTCTCTGGCCAAACTGAAAATGTTTTATTTATGCTTCAGGGCCCTTTGCTCTTGATTCTCAACATATATCTGGCTATACACCCCCAACAGTAGCCATGCTACAGTTTCAACATTAGACTGGCTTGAAATTTCTTCTACCAAATTGATTAGTCTACTAATTACCTTATTCTTACCCTTATTCTCAGAGAATAATTACCCTTATTCTCAGTCTCAGGCAGTCTACTGGGCACAAGATAAATTTTCCGCCAAAGAATAACCCACATGATCTGGAGTCCAACAACAAATGCAGTTCATGTTCCTCATCAAAACCACCTAAGCCTGGTCTTATCAGCTGCATTTCGAGCATTATTCTGGTCTTCTGAGCTTTGACTAGAATTTCCCACTGAGTTCATCTTACAGAATTCTCAGGCTGCTTCTTCAGCAAATATCTTCAAATCTTTCCCAGCTCTTCCCACAAGCCAGTTCCAAAGGTTCTTGAATGACATAGTCAGTTACAGTCACAGCAACAATCCCACTACTTTGGTACCAAACTTGCACTTACTTTTCTCATTGGTGGGACGAAATACACAGCATGAACAAGTTAAAGGAAGAAAGGTTTATTTCAGCTCACAGTTTGTAGAAGTTTCTTTTTTTTTTTCTTTTTTTTGTGGTACTGGGGATCGAACTCAGGACCCTGCGCTTGCTAAGCAAGCACTTATTCCACTGAGCTATATCCCCAGCCCCAGTTTGTAGAAGTTTTAATCTATAGTTGGCTGGCTCCAAGGCAGAGTGGCATGGCAGAGTGGTATTGTAGAGTAGAAATAGTCCACCACAAGGCAGGAGATAGCAAAGCAGCAAGCAGCAGTAGCAGTAGCAGCAGATGCAACAGAACCTGCCTTATTTCTGTCCCTTAAAATTTCCATCCAGGCTACAGGCCTGATTGGTGCTACTCATACCCAGGTTGGGCTTCCATTGTCTACATTCACACACCCTAGTCTAACTACCTCCAAAAAGCCCCACCTAAGAGCGTATGAGCCTGGAAGGGGCAGCATCTAGCTACAGGCGATAACATGGATCATTGAAAACCTTCAAGCACTTGCAGAGGGTCTTGATCAGAGCTGTCTAGGGAAGAACATTGTATTCAGTGGGAAACATAGAGTAGAGAAAATTAGCCAGAAGCAAGGAATCCCACTGGGAATCCGTGACAAAATTTTTAGCTTAATAGTAGTGGAAATGAGAGAAATAATAAAGCAAAAAAAAAAAAAAAAAAAAAAAAAAAAAAAAAAAAAAAAAAAAAAAAAAAAAAAAAAAAAAAAAAAAAAAAAAAAAAAAAAAAAGAGCTACTGGAGAAGGGAAACACTGTGGAGATAGAATCTATCAGACTATAATTGACTGTGAGAATTGAGAAGCACAGAGATAACATCATTCTCAACACTGTGGACTCCTGGTGATGGCATGAATGAATGCAGCTACCCCAGAAGGGGGATCGGGCTTACTTGTGTGTGTCTGTATAGTGTGTGTTAGTGGAAAGGGACACAGACACTAATTTTTAATGTTAGTAAGCCTAAGCTTTTCAGAACCAAATCTATAATCTCTACACACTGCAGTTCATTTTCTGTCATTTCTTAAAAAACACTTCTTGCCTTGCTCAGCCTCCACTTTTTTTCTCTAATGATATTGGAGAAGTAAATATTTAGTGACTATGCCCTTATGTGACATAAGCTCTTCAGTGTGGTTTTAAGACACCCTACATTTTCTTTAATCTTTAAACTAGCCAGAGGGAAAGAAAGAAGTTGGAGATGATGACTTGAAATTGAATATCATTTTTTAAAAAACATGTCAAGTGCTTGTTTTGAGTAAGATTCCATCTGGCTGGGAAAATAAAGCTGATATCCTGGCAACAGCACTCTTAAGGGGTGATTTCAGTGTCTACAGTGCCCTAGCAAGTCTCTCTCTCATGGCCTCTCTGTTCTCCAAGTCAGGAATAGTCCCTGAAGAATCTATCCTGGGTTTAACATGATAATCAGCACGAGTGGAGATAACAATGCACTGGGGAGGCTGAAATGACCTTAGCTTAACTATCAAAGCTAGAAATCCTCATTAAAGCTGTGTTGCCTGCCTCTAACTCAAGATATTGTAGAATTAACTGAAACCACTCAGCAAACATAAGCACAGCAGCAACAAAGAGGAGTCAGCCAAGAGAGGAACAGAGACAGCTGGGTCTAAGGGCAACTGCAGGAGAAAGGGTCAAAGAAAGAGGAATATTCTAAACAGTCGAAGAGTTTTTTTAAGAAAAAATAATTATTTCACACATATCAGATGCCTTTCCAATGACCTTTTTCTTCCTTTTTCATTATTGCTCAGGAAGCCTCCATTTTTTCAGGTGTCTAGTCTTCCTCATAAGACTTACAATTGAATGTTAGTCTGCTAAGATGGAAAAAAATCCACTTTTCTTCAAAGCCATTGGCTTAAAATGAATATTAAAACAATGTAACTCTGAACCATCAGATAAGAGAAAGTCTGGTGACCTGCTTCTTTTTAGGGTTTCCTTGTTCTGTGAGTCAAAACTATGCATACTGACACTTAGAACTTGAACAACATCCTCCTGTGAACATTGGGGTACAAGTCAAGGTTAGAATTTGATAGCTAATCTGAGACCAAGGGAGTTTAGGTTCTTGATAAATTTATCTCTCAATCTCTTATAAAGTCATCTTTTAGGACTCAAATTTGCTTTAAAATACTTCAGCATATACGATGGATGTGATATTACATATGGATAATTGGGTTGAGCTGTAACTCAGGAGGGATAAGCATTCTAATAAAGAGTCACTATCTCCTAGTGATCAGTGAACTCTGTAATCAGGAACACAGGAGCAGTCTGTTGAGCTTCTTATCAGGAAGTCAGTACTCCAGGGGAGCAATAACATTTCCTTCTGTTACCTGTGTTTTTCTCAGTAACCTATACCTTAATATTTAGAATGCTAAACATCAGAAAAGAGGTTTCCATGATAGAAATAGCAGTCTGTAGACCAGTGTGATAGATGTTAAAATTGGGATCTCACTTCTGGAAGTAAATGTATTCAAGGAATATGGATTAGCTAAATTATATTGTAAACACTTCCTATTGTACTATGAAAACCTGAAATCTTTTCCTCTAAGGATGCTTTCTTTCAACACTTTTGTTTAACATAGTACTGGAAGTGACAGACAGAGCAATAAGGAAAGAGGTCATCAAACCAGGAAAGTGGAAAAGAAACTGATCTTGCTTTCAGAAGATATAATCTTGCATACAGAAAACCTTAGACTCCACCCAAACACTGTTGAAACTGGTAAACAAATTTGGTAAAGTTGCAGGATACAAAATCAGTGCACACTAACCAGCAGCAATTCTACAAACTAATATAAGCCACCTGAAAAAGAAATAAAGAGAACAATCCCATTTATAATAGTTTCAAAAAATAAAATGCTCAGAAACCGACTGAACCATTCAGGTGAAAGATCATTGCACTAGAAACTGCAAAACACTGATGAAAGAAATCAAAGAGGATACAAATTCATGGAAAGATGTTCCACGGACTAAAGAATTAATATTGTTAAAATATCCACATGATTCAAAAGAGCCCACAGACTTAATGTAATCCTCAAAAAATGCAATTCTTCATACATTTCTCAAAAGAAATCCTGAAATTCATATGGAAATATAAAAGACCACACATAGGTAAAGTAATCTTGAGCAAAGCTGGAGAAATTATACCATATGACTTCAAAATGTACTAAAAACTATAGTAAACTAAAACTGCAGTTGTTTGGCATAAAAACAGATGCATAGACTGATGAAGAAGGGCAGAAGCCCAGAGACCACCCCACACTTGTGCAGTCAATTGATTTTTCACAGATGAGTGAAGAACACACAGTGGAGAAATGACAGTCTCTTCAATACGTGATGCTAGGAAAATGGCGAGTCACAAGCAAAAAATGAACCTAGACTCCTAACTCCACCTGTTAGGAGTACTGGCTCAAAAAGAAACCACCAGAAGAAAACATAAACGAAAGACAAGGACGTGGCCTCAGCACAGATCTTTTTTCTTGTATGACCCCAAATGCACAGTTCAAACAAGAAAAATTCACAAATGAAATTCCACCAAGCTGAAAACCTGCAAAGAAAATAGTCAACTAAGCCAAGAGACAACTCATGAGAATGGAGAAAGTATTTGCAAACCATGTATCTAGACATAGATTGCCATCCAGCCTAAGCAAGGAATTCAAACATCCCAACAACAAAAAGATCCCAAGTAATCCAATTTAAAATAAAGCTAGAGATCTTTATAAAAATTTCTCAGAAGAAGACAAAAATGACCAACACATATGGGGAAAATATGAACAGTATCATTAATTAGCAGGAAATGCACATGACAGCCACCATGATACCTCACTCTAGTTAGAATAGCTATTATAAAAAAGACAAAAAATGCTGATGAGGACACAGACAAAGGGAAACACTTATATACTTTTGGTGAGAGTGTAAATTAGTACATCCATTTTGTAGAACAATATGAATATTCCTCAAAACCTCCTTGGTGGGTATATAGCCAAAGCAAATGAACCAGCACATTGAAGAGACTCCAGTTCCCATGTCCTTTCTGGCACTACTCACAATAACTAGAATGTGGAATTAACTTACGTGTCTGTCAGCAAATGAATAGATGAAGAAAATGTGGGTATGCACACACGAGATACTACTAAGCTATTTTGAAAAACATGAAATCCTGTCATTTGCAGCAAGGTAAGTAGAACTGTTATGTGAAATAAGCCAGACACAGAAAGATAAATATCACATGGTCTCTCCCGTATGTCAAACCTAAGAAAGTTTATCTCATAGTGTTTGAGAGTAAGCTAGCAGTTACCTGAAGCTGGGAAAGCAGGGAGAAAGATGCATAATAATGCAGTTAGGTAGGAGCAATAAATTCTGGCATTCTACAGCACAGGAGGGTGAATATATTTAGCAAAGAGAGGAGTTTGAATATACTGTAGCTCCTGTCTTAGTCACACTGTCATTGATGGGCTACAAAACCAGACATCTGCAAAGGTTTATCATGACTCAGTTTGTAGAGGTGTCAGTCCACAGGTGGCTGGCTCCGCGGCAGGGTGGCACTGTAGAGGGGTATGGCATCAGAGAGAAAGCTCATGGCAGGGCAGAAGAAAGAAAACAGAGATCAAGGGAGGAGGGAGAAAGAGATATACCCTTCCTGGCCACGGCCCAGTGACCCACCACGTCTGACCAAGTTTTACCTTCCAACATCACATTTAGGTGTAAACTCATCCATGGACTAACCCACTGATAAATATTACATCCCCATGGTCTAATCGTCTCCTGAAAATCCCATCTATGTTAACAAGAGGCAGAAGACCTATATAAAAACCATAACGTTCACCATAAAGGCTAAAGCAATAGATATTTACCCTGAGTCAATCATTACCTCATGTACACATAAACCAAAGCATCACACTGTATTTCATAAGTATGTACAAATATTTTATCAATCAAAAAATTAATAACTTAATTTTTTTTTAATTCTAGGAGATCTGAATCCTGTACTCCTTGGGATTTTGCCCCAGGCTAACTTCCTAAACAACATGGTCTCTAGCCATGGAATCTAGAGTTCTGGTTGCCTGCAACCACCTGTAAGCATGGTGGAATCCTGTCTCAGGAATCATGGCATTTTGCCTTCAAAAATTCTTGCATGCAACACAGAGGTCTAAAATGGTAAATGCGTAGTGAGCTGGGATTTACTCAAGCTTTATAGAAAGCTATGTAAACTTTTAGTACACTTGCTTACTAATAAATATTTAGTAAACACCTATGAGTGTCAGTGTATTGACATTATTTTGCAGTACCACCCAAAGTTGGGGTTACTTATTTTGAACATGGTGATAGGATATTAACAATGGTTGTTATACTACACAATGCCATCTTCAAAATGATTGTACATACAGCAGACATAGCTATGCAAGATTGATCAAACAATTACACATTAACAGTTCCTTCCAATAAACCAACAGATATTAGGAGGACAATTATCCTAGCTCTCCTGTGTATCTATGTATACATATCTTTCCCCTCTTCCCTCTTTGTTTTTCCTCTCCCCTCCTTCACCCCAGTTGCTCTTTCCTATTTGAGCAGTTTCTTTTCCCTTTCACCATATCTGTTGTACCTTTCACATTTTATTTGCTCTTTCAGGTTCTCATAGTAGGGAGGAAATACAATGTTTACACATGTGGGTCCAATTTATTTCACTTATGAGTATGGTCTCTAGTTGCATCCATTTACCTATAAAAGCCTCTAGTTTATCTTTCTTTATAACTGAGTAATACTCCATTGTATAAAAATACCACATCTTTTTTATCCATTCCTCAGTTGATGTACGTTTGGGTTGTTTCTAAGATTTAGTAATAAATTTTACTTATTATTAAAGTGGGTTGACTCAGGATTTCCTCTTACTTGCTGCTTATCTCATTCCAGCATCAGTTTGCCAGTTATTTTGGAATTTAGGCTGCAGGTTGAGAAGCTGGTGCTCTGTCAAAGGATTTTTACTCAGTCAAGTATATTGTAGCAGGAAAGCCATAGCATGGGAATTCATGAGATAAAATTTCTGGCCCACCCTGTGCCAGCTTAGCACATATCATTCAAGGCTTGAGTGAAAGCTAAAGTAGCAAAATAGGAAATGTGCTAGCTCTGAAGGCAGATGGCTTGGGTTGTCCTGATTCCATTACTTAGTGGCTTTGTGACCTTGCTAAGCCTGAACTTTCTTACCTTTAAAGTGGGCTAGTGCCTTTTTACAGCATTGTCATCAAAATTTAATGAGACGTGCCATGTTCAACCTTTAACACAATACTTGACATGGTAAGTACTAAATAAATACCATCACCATCATCTCCAAAATAAGAAGTTGAGTACTCTTCCACTTGCTAAATTTTTTAAAATTTTACTTTCACTCTAGTATTCTCCAAAGAGAACATTAATGAGAAAGGGTAAAAAATCATCTGCTCTATTCAACATGTGTGCTAGCAATGTCATCTATTTCTCTTTTGGTACAGTCCAACTTTTGTGCCCCTATTATGCAGTACAGTGGGTATCTCTGAGAGGGTCTCAGTCTTACAAGACAACCAGGAATACGTGCCCCCCCCAAGAAACCCTAAAATTTCTGCTTATCCAGGCATCCTTATCTTTTGTAATAGTCTTTTCAGAAAATAGGTCTTTGTGACAAATTAGTATTTCATGCTGTACAAATCCATGCCCTAATTTGAACCCATCACCCACTGAGGAGATGAACTTTGTCTGTCTGCCTACGGTGAGGAAAAGACAGCTATGAGCGGTGAAAAGCCTTACAGAGAGCATAAGGGAATGGGGAATTGTTGCATTGACAAAAGCTTTAGTGCCATTATATACAACCATAGTGACATAGGATTTGGCCATAGTGACATAGGATTTGGCCATAGTGACATAGGATTTGGAACAGCACACCATGAAGACCTACACCCAAAAAAATGTGCCAAAAAAGAAGGATCTGGGAGAAAGTTGCTTCTTTAAAATTCCTATTTTTTTGCCATTGTTTTCCACAAAGGTTCACTTTAAATTTGCTCCTTAGTCAAGAAAATAATATTTTCCCTTTAGTCATAAAACACTAGTTATAAATTGGTCTCTTTTTATCAAATGTATTATCTTACATATAAGAGCACAGTATGTTTGGCAACCCGAACAGAGCCTCCATGTGTTTGGAGCCCCACACTTCCAACACCATCTGCAGGCAGTCCTCTCCTCTCCAATTTGTCAGGGTGAGTGGCAGGAGGGATTCACAAGTGAGATGCTTCATTAACTGGCAGTGACTCTCCGATACCAGTGAAACATCTGTATTAGCCAAGCAGAGTGCAAAGTAAATAGTTAACTGAGTCTGAACACATGTTTAAGTCACATTCCCAGCATACTTAAAACAAAACCTGCTTCTGTAAAATCCTACTTGATCTACAGTTTAGCAGTCAGTACCAGGGCAAGTGTCATTTAAGAGTAGTTTAAATCTGTGGCTGCATCTCAAAGATGAATCTTAAACCTTGAAGTTGGTAGTGTCCAAAGGAGATGTGAGGAAGAAACTGAAAATCAGCCAGCCTTGACCTTGTCCTGAAATTTCCTCCATGCTGGGGAAACAATGAATTACCTGAATTACCTCAGCATGGACTGTACTTTGAAATCTTCCTCTGAAATAGTCTCTAAGTAACAAGTGTTTATCTTAGGAGGATTTTGTGAACCACAAGTAATTTTTTTTTAAGTCAAAGTCTTCTACTTCTGCAAAAATCGAAATCAAGTGTTCTAAGTTTAGTTCTCGAGTTTAGATTGACTGGGAGGTTGGCTGAAGAATGTATATTAGGACAAATTGGAAAGATAGGGTGGTGGCCAGACCAGTGAATCATGGAGACCAGGGCCACGCGGGCTTAGCTATGATGTTCACTGAGGAAAGCAGTCCGAGAGGGTGTTAGAGGGAAGACCAGGACTCAAGGCTCAAAGGGACAGTAGTGCTCTGAATTACACGCATTGAAGTTAGTTATTTCATTGTCACTGGGACAAAATACTCAACAGTCATAACTTAAAGAGGAGAGGGTTATTTTGGCTAATGTTTTGTGTCACGGGTGGCCAGCTCCAAGGAAGAAGTGGAGTAGCAGAGGGGAATGGACCACAACATCCTCCTTTCATCACAGCGACCAGGAAGCAGAGACAGAAAGGGCAATTGAGAGAGGTGGACATGCTCTTCCAGTGACACACCTTGTCCAAACAGGACCAACTCTAACAACATGTTAAACTGTGAATTCATCAATGGATTAACCCACTGGCGAGTATAGTGTCTCCGTGGTTAAATCACCTGTCGAAAGCCACACCTCTGCACACATGAAGCTTTTGGGTGGACATTCAAGATCCAAGCCATAACACAAAGTATCATGGTAAACTCTTGCTCCAAATAAACCAGAATTCACACTTAGCAGACCTAGAGCAAGAGGCAAGGGAACAAGTGTTCTAGGTGATGAGTGGCAATTCTGGCTGAAAGAAAAATTTGGACCAGTAACCAAAGGTACAGAAACCAAGAGATTTAAGACATTCAAGACATTTAACCCCAAAATAAGTGAGGTGTCACTAAAATCCATTCCAGATGGGTACCACAGAGCAAACAGAACGTCAGCTGGGCTGAGCTTATCGTTGTGCTTTTGGAGGAGAGAAACATTGCATATGGTGATTAGGTAGTCACTGAAGTGTTCATTGCAGATACACCAGCTTGCAGCAGAAGATAAATTCCAAACCCCCGTTTGTGGAAGGCAGAAATCCCCTAGTTTTATATGGGCAGACCTTTCTAGTGCTTGCCCAGGAATTAGGTGGTCTGAAGTGTCAAGAAAACATATATTTGGCAATTCATTGGAACAAAAATGATCTCTCTGAAGTTTGTATGTAGCTGTACAGGGAAATGAACCAACATAGTCACCCCCAACTGTGACTTACATGTTATTATGAAAAAAGTGGAAGCAAAGAATGAAATCAAAGAAAGCTCATGAACTTGACTTGTCCCACCCTGGTCCTAACACTCTAGTCTTGGGGTCAATGTATTGTTATCAAAAGGAATGAAAAAAATATAATATCGACCATTAAGCTGATAAGAAATTCCTTTACATCAAATGTCCTGAACAGAAAGGTAGAGAATATTTAATTATTTGTTCAGTCATTAGCAAATATTGACTGAGCCTCAACAACATATAAGGCTCAGACAATTCAATAATCTAGAAACAGCTCCCTAGCAGGAGTTAATGACAACAGGTCAGCTTAAGCCCCCCAAATTGGAAAATATTTCCAGAAAGCTGAACTCTCAGCTCCTAAATCCAGTGAATTCAAAAAAAAGAATAGAAAACTTTCCATTACTCTAGTTTCTTCCTAGAATTTCCACTATTTTCTAACTGCTACTAGGTGGAGGAAAAACAACTGCCTTAGATGAGTCTGCTAGTTAGAACACCTAAGTATTCTTACCCTGGCAGCAGGACACCAGGCACAGATAATTGCTGTTCTAAAGAATTTTCAAGTGCATGTTTGGTAAAAGTTCTGATTTCAAGAATGAAGAAAACTTACAGTAAAAGTTCAACAACAAAATTCCTAGTTTATGTCCCATTTTCTATTTATGAGTCACGGTGCAAATTGCTTTGCTTATACAATAGCCCTGAATTTTGTATCAATATAGAAAGGTATCTCTGCAGTATATGGGAACAGCACATTTTCACCACATTCCTTTATGCATTTACTGGGCTCCATGTGAGATGTATAGGACCCATGAAGATGCATAGGACCAGATTTATCTTTTGTGCATGGCTAAGAAACACAGACCCATTACAGGTCACCTACATATTTGGTAAAAGGGCCATTCAAGTATAAATCATCATACCAATCAGTTACAGCAGTAGTTTCTGACAAGAAGTGTTTGCCTCTTGCAAAAGATACTTTGCAAGGTCTGCAGATGTTTTTGGTTCTCACAACTGGTCTATCATTGCTGACACCTCCTTGTCAAGGCCAGGAACATTAGTAAATAATTTACAGTGCAAAGGACATCCTCTCCCAAAAACAAATTATTTGTTCCCAAATGTGAATAGGTCTGAGGCTGAGAAACTCTGACACTAATGGAACCATGAGTGGTGATCAACAACACCTCATGCATACGTCATCCAGGTCTCTGCATGTAGCTAGAATAAGGAAAAGTTAAACGCCAAAAATTATTTCATATATATGCCACTGAACTTGTAACCTTAGCTTTAGTGGTCACAAATGGAAGACTTGCAAAATTTGTTCCAACTCTAGTAGAAAAAAGTCAATATTTCATAGCCTCAATCAATGGATCCCTAAGATGACAAAATTCTAGAATTTTTATCATCTGCACTCACTTCAGCTATATCCAAATTAAACATTGAATTTCCATGATGAACTGATTCCTAGAGCAAGGTGTCAAAATTTGAGAACTTTTTTTAACTTTTTAAAGACAAGGGACACACATTCATTCACCAAAGAATTCACTGCCTTCATCTGGGGTGTGTAATATAATTTTCCCAAATGCCATTTGATCAAAGTAGTTTCTGGGTTACTGTATAAAAACAATAGTAATAGTAATAATCATCCCCAAAGCAGTGTGACAATATCACAAACTTGAGATTGTTAAAGATTTTAAGTAAGATTTGACAGCTGTCTTCATCTCCTTAGTTGCTATAACAAAATGTCTTAGACTGGGTAATGTGTTAGTATTAGAAATGTATTTTTTGCCATTCTGGAGCTGGGAAATCCAAGATGAAGGCATCAACAGATTTGATGTTAGTGCAGGCTGGGCCTCTTCTTCATAAACAGTGTCTTTCTTGTGTACCCTCTATGGTAGAAGGGACAGGAAGGACAATTAAGCTTTTATAAGGGAATAAATTCCTACTCGAAGCCACCACCTCTTAAAACTAACACATATGGGATCCAGTTCCAGCATGAAATTTGGATGAAAGCAATATCTAGACATAGCAACACATTTAATGGGGTTTCTTTTTTTTTTAACTCTAGGCCCATTTTTCCCCTTGAGGACACTGAGGAGAGGTAACATTTTACACAGGACTTAGTGAATTTGAATACATCCTGCCCTGTCCTCCACAAACGTGGCCTGATTGTCCTTGTCAGCACACTGCTTAAATGAAAATTACTACTGTCACTCAGTGTCTAATATTTTAATATTACTTATGTTATCTAACTTTATCATTTTATAACTGAGAGGTAATAAATGGATTTAAATCTTTTTTCTTATTTAGAAATAGGGAAAAACTCATAGTTCCATTTTATTTTTGGTTTAGAATATTTCTAAAAACATGAATATAATTTATTAAGGCTACTTGGAAAAATATGACAAGAGAGTTCTACTTTCTTGGAAATATTTAATTCTCAATTCAGATAGGTGGTATGATTGTTCATGTTATAAAATAAACCACTGCCATTTGAATGTCAAGCCAAGAGTCAAATTTGTTTCTGAGCCATAACTTGACATTAAACTAATATAGTGCCAGGCATTATTTTTTATTTTAGCTCTGGGTCAAGATATTTAGTGGAACCTTGGAGATTAAGGGAGATAGAGATCATTTCACATATATCAGAAATTGAACATATTTGTATATAAGAGATAAAATAACTTGTTATAGAAATATGGCTATCTTAACCTTTCTCATGGATACTTGTATGTACAAACTGTGTACATATTTAACAAAGATTTAAACAAATATTAGCCAATAGTAATAAATATTTACTAAAATAATTATAATTCTCGATAGATCTGCTAAATGATCCTGCTAACTGCATAATTTTTCATAATATTTATACACACCATGCATACTGTATAACACATGCAATAGAGCACATTAATTCTCTGAAGTGTCTCTGTAGGTCAATAGAATAATAAACTTAAGCCATGCATTATAAAGATGGAATGCTGATGTGACTTTCTTGTTACTCGAAATCATCTGACTTCGACCGTGAAATATTGAGTGATTTACACTTCAGAGGTAAATTATCAACCTACTGATTATGCTTCTCAGTGTCAGGAAATGTGAAATAACAAGAAGGCAGTGGTCACAAAACCATATTTCTCCATCCACACTGCTACAGACATGAAAATGAGCCTTAAAATTTAAAGAGAAATTTGGGCTGCTTTAGAGCATTTTTATCTATGCTTCTTTTAAATTCCCATTTATTTGGTTTTGTGAGCTCATCTTATATGGTATTCTGGGAGTCTGCTGTAAAGTGCCTTTTGTTTTGGATCTAGTGTCATGAAAGTGAATAAATGTAGAGAATATGGCAAGGGGAAAGAGAAAAGCAAATTCACTTTGTATGGTATAAAATGTCTTGCTCCAACAAACTACATAATTAATGATTTTTGAAAACTAATTCCAGAAGTAAAATGTCTTTTAGGGACCAATAAAAATGTCTGATTGCTTAATTTGTCAGTATTTATCGCAAACTCAAAGATTCTGATGATAATGGATACATTTTTCTTTTAAATTCTACAAAATGAGAGGAACAAACAGTGTAACGTGCCTCTAACACACCCTCCATAAGTACTTACTATGAAACAAAGCAACAATATAGCACAGTGATATCATGGAAATTAAATGGAGTTTTAAAATCATTCTCTATATAACTTTGTATATAAATGTGAGATGTGGTTGAAAAATACGGTGTGTGTCTAAGTTTAAAAACTACTGTAATAAAAGATACATTTTCATCAATTCCCTTCAAAATACTCTCCCTCACCTTGAAAAGGAAAAAACTTACCTCATTATTCTTGCCTCTGTCTGAAGTCATTCTGGAAGTCTTATCTCATGAGTGTCTTCCGTTGCCCTGTTGTGGCTGCCCTCCTGTCCTAGACTGACTCAAAATGTGTCCCTTGCACAGCTTACCTCTCAGAGCCATTTTGACTCTGGGGAAGAGCCAGAAGTTGCCCAGCGACAGATCTTGTGAACACGGTGAATGAGGACACGCTGCAGTGATTTTATGAGATGCTTTTCTGTTGGATGGCGCTCCACACATGCATTCCCGGTGTTTTTATCACATCTCATAGATATACTCAGGAAACAGGACTTCCAGAACTATTCGGAAAGCAGCGAAACTGATGGTGTTTTCAAGAGAGGGATAGCATTTTGAGGTGGATTAATCACTTTTACTGTAACCAAGTTTTTAACCCATTTTTAGTATTTGCTATCTTTTTTTAAATTATCCCTTGTATTATGCTCTTTAGGTGCACATTATTAGGGTCGTAATCACCAATTTCCTCGTGTTTCTTCCACAAACATTTATTTAGCACCTGCTATGTACCACACACATTTCTAGCTTTAGCAATGCTTTTCTCTGTGCTCTATGTCTTACCTCTAACAACACAATTTACACCTTACAGGAATGATTAACTCAGATCTGTTTCCTGCACTAGATTTATAGTGCTTGAAAGCAGAATTACATTGATCAGAGCCTTTGGCAGACAGAGCTTGTCCGGGGAGATATTTGGATGAATTCCAAAAGTGACTATTAGTAATAATAGTACAATAATAATCAAAGTATTAAGAAAATGGAGGAAAACAAGAAGGGGGAAGTGCAAAGGGACCGTGAACTGCCGGCCTCTGTGTTTATTCCTCCACATACTCTATCATAGCACTAGGAGGTGGGTAATATTGCAGGCCCTGTTTTATAAATTTGTAAATCAGGACGCGGAGGTAACTCAAAGTCATTCCAGAAGAAGGGGCGAGTGGGTAGGAAGGGGCAGAGGAGGAAGAACAGAGTTCCAGGGTGTAGAGCGAAGGCCTGAGCATGACATGTGCTCCCAGGTGGTTTGGGGTAGCTGCTCCAGCGTTACTCTCTCAAGGAGAATATGACAGAGAAAGGAATGGGATTGCCACTGACACCCTTCGCATACACAGTTATTATTAAGGATTTACTGCGTAACTGGCCCCAAACTGTGATGGTCGCTTTATAAGGCTTACTTTAGTTTTGCAACCCTAAAACCCTGAGAAAGAACTACTGTTTTTATTTCAACTTTGCAGATGAAAGAACCATCTTAGAAAGACTAAGTAACTTTCCCAGGATGGCAAAGGTAACAACCGACAAACCAGGAATTTAAGCCGTATTTGGCCAGTTCCAACATCCAAGGTATAAATTCAGCTTTGTCAGTGACCACTTCAAAATGAGACTGAAGCCATACGGTGGGGCCAGAGCATGAAGAATCCCATAGACCAACTCAAAAAATAACAATCTTCTTCCAAGAGCTATGAAGAGGAACTGAGAAAATGGAAGTAGAATAGAAACATGATCGTATTTAGTATAATGACCATTCTACCGTTGTTATGAAGGTGTTGTTGGAGCAAAGTGATATTGGAGGTGGGAGACTAACTAGGAGGCTTTTATGATAGAGCTGGTAAGAACACTTTTAGTGCTCATAATGGTGGACATATTTAGGAGGTAAATGATGGCAGTTGTCTAAATGATGCCTAGAGTAAAAGAGGACAGCTGAGCTTGCTCCTGTGTTCTAGACTTGAGAAACAGGTGCAACCTTTGCCACTGGGAAGTACAGGAGATAGAAGAATAGGGGATTTAATTCTGAGTGTGTGTATGAAAACTGTCTGTGGCCCACTCAGCACAAGGCACTTTGATATAGATATCTAGACTTTAGAAGCCTAGGGACTGGATTATAGGCACCAATAACTGATCGATTGTGGTTCACAGGCAGTAAGTCTTGACTTACAGGTAGTAAGAAGTTTAATGTATGGATATGAGGACAACAAAGAAAAATAAGGTGGAGGCAGTAGAATAAAGAACACTGAGGGGAGAGTATAAGGAAAATAGATGAGAGAGGAAATAATTTTCAAGTAATAGCGACCATGCTGGCAAATTCTACAGAATAGATCCAGTAAGATGAAGGGTGGTATAGACCTCAGGGATTGTTAGCAAACTCATAGAATGGAAATGGGATGGAGCACAGCAAGGTCAGACTGTGCAAAGAAAAACTGGGCACAGAATGAAAACTCTTCATTCAAAGAAACTGGTCCACAAAGGAAAGGCATAGAAGGAAGGTAGAGGGGAGACAGCTTATATCTTTAAGATAAGAGATATAGAAATAGTTTATTTAGGCACTAGGAGTAGCTCAGTAGAGATGGAGGAAGGAACCCAGAGAAAAGCTAGGGAAATCAGGAGCCCCTGCAAAGATCTTCTGCATTAAATGCAAGTGAGTGAGTTGCACCATACACAAATGAATTGGAAACATACACTGAAAAGAATATTTACTCTTCATATATGATTAATTTCCCAATCTATACCAGCCTCCGTGAACTCAATAAAAATTCACCAACAAACTATAAAAATGGGCATAAGCTATAAGTAGACAGTTGAGAAGAAAATAAACATAATTAGTTCTTAAACCAACTTGTAAAAAGATATATTACTTATAACAAAATAATTGCAAGTAAAAAATATTTTCTGATACTGTTTTTACTCATCAGACTGACAAATGTATTTCTCATGAATGGGATCAAAATACTCAATACTCGCAATTTAGTGGGAGGAAAGCTTATTTTATAGTTTTTGGAAGATTCAGGCCATGGTTGCTTGGTACCAAAAAAAAACAACATAGCATAAGGGTATGATGAGGGAAAGCTACTCACCCTATGTCTAAGTTAATTTTCTCGTTGCTGAGACAAAATATTCAACACCCAAAGTTAAAGGAACAGCAGCTTGTTGTAGCTCACAGTTTACAGAGGATTTACTTCTTAGTTGGCTGGCCCCAAGGCAGAGGGGTGTAGCAGAGGGGCATTGCAAAGCCGGCAGGCAGAAAGTACCAAGCAGCAAGAAGCAACGATAGCCCTCATTCTGTCTCCTGTGCTCTATTCAGAACACCCAGCTTAAGGCGAGTAGCACTCACAGCATTCATCCTGGAATCCTGCCATGATTCAACCCCAGTGTCACATCCTTGATCCCAGCATCACACACCCTAGATCCAGCCACCTCTGAAAAGCCCCAACTGTGACCACATGAGAATTTGGGGGGACATCATACACAAGCTATAACACCCCATGTCAGCCAGGAAAAAGATCAAGAAGGACAGATCCAGGGGCAAGAACATCCCATTCAAGGTCATACCCCAAGTGACCTGTCTCCAACCAGACCCCGCCCCCTAACACATTTATCCATGAAGTTATCAGTGGGTGAATTTGATGAAGAATATAGTGATCCATAACCCGATCATACTCTAGAAGTTCCACCTCTAAACAAATGAGACTTCTGGAGGCACATTCCAGATCTGAACCACAATATCCCACCCTGGCCCCCAAAGGCTTATGCCCATCTCATGGTGTAAAATGTATTGCTCCCATATCTAAGAGCTGTGGAAGTCTTAACAGTTCCAGCATTGCCGAAAGGTCCAAAGTCTCCTCTGACACCCAAGGCACACTCTTTGCTGTGAGTCCCTATACAGGTTAAAGTGAAACTTGAATACATCCAAGATACAGTGGCATAGAGTAAATATTCCCATCCCCAAAGGGACAAATTGGAAGATGGAAATGAGTCGGGCCAAAGCAAGACTGAAACCCAGCAGGGCGAAGATTAAATCCTGTAGCTCCATGTCTAGCACCTGGGGCAAGATGTGGGGAGAGGTGAACTTCAAAGGGCTTGGGTAGTGCGCCTCCTGTGGCCTCTTGGTTAGAGTCCATGTGGCCTGTGCCTTGGGCAGGCTCCATTTGCTACCTGTAGATTTTCTCAAAAGATGCCTCATTTTCCTGTCATCTCCAAATTCCTGTAGTCTGCACTGTGCCTTCAGCTTCACTCTTACAGCTTCATGCATCATCCTGGCCTTCCGGAATTTCCCTTAAAATCTAGGTAAAAACCTCCATAACCCTCACAACTATTGGGTTCTGCATGGCTGAAAAACCAGCACAATGTGGATGGCACCAAGGTCCCCCACCAGTGGGATCAGCATCTGGGCCCCACTGGACCATGGCTGTGGTGGCATCTGCATAGGTGACCACAGAAAAACACTTCCCTGGGTGGCCCTGGCGGAGCAGAGAACTCTGTAGCTATCTTCTCCAAGCAAAGCCTTTCAAAGGAGTTTACAGTGTTATGCCCTTGGTCCTATCCTGCTCTGGGCAATTCCTGAGATGCATTTAGGCCATTTTTCCTATTCTCTTTTTAAAGAAAGAAAAAGTAAAAATAACCATAAAACAGAGTTTCAAAACAGGCTAGTAGATCAGTAACAATAATTAATACATTGTGTATTTTTATCTACATCGTACTTATTGATGCAAAGTGATTGGCTTCTTTTTAATGCTAATCTTTTTGCCACACTCTCCTTGGTCCCAATTTTGCAGGACTTCCTCTGTGGTGAAACTAGACTTTTCACATCTTTTGGCCGTACTCTGTCCTCCTGATTCTCGCTATAAACCTGACTAAAAGCAACCAACAATGTTCATACCAAAGCCTAAATGTTGGACTGTTTTGAACTTTCCTTGTTGTATTAATTAAATCACTTTACATAGTCTTAGGTCATAGACAGCATGTAGACTAATTATTTGCCAGAATGAAATATGTGCAGCCTCTGGTCCAGTCTTCAGTACCAACTGAAACTTTATGAGCCTGGCCTTTACTGTCCTTATTTTTTAAACCTGTACTCTGGTATTCTGAGCTCCAAGCAGACTCACCCATCAACTTCATTTTATAGAATTCTAAGGCTCTTAGCCCACATGTACCAAAAATTTCAAACTCCTCCCACAAACCAGTTTCAAAGGATTTCCTAACACATGGTCAGGCATAGATCCAGCAATGACCCCACCTACCCAGTTTTCTGTAGTAGTGAACTTCTTCATCACTGAGACACAGCACAAATACTCACAATTTAAAGGCTGAGAGGCTGAATCTGGCTCATGGTTTGAGGGATCCAGTCCATGGTCACTTGGCTCCAAGGTGTAAATAACATGGCAGAAGAGCACTGTGGAGGAAAGATGTTCACCTAAGGGCAGCCAGGAGGTAAAGATAGAAGGGAGGAACCAAGAGCCTTCTGAGTCACACCACAGGCCTCCACCCCTTCAACCAGGCCTTACCTCCAAACACCACATGACCTCCCCAGGGGATTAATGTACTGATGGGTATATTGCCCCTATGATCCACTCATTTTCCAAAAGTCTCACCTCTGAACACATGAGGCTTTTGAGTGACACTGCATATCTAAACCATGACAGCAAAAACTGTGCTAGTTTGAAAGTCTGAAATCATATGTCACTGTTACAATCCTCAGGCAGAAATTTTTGTAATGCATAAAAAAATTAAAAATTTATCTACTAGAAATCCCACTTCTAATGGTTTAACCTATCTTAACCCCCAAAAGGGCTTGGAAGTCTGAAATTCCTCTTTTTTCCCCCAACTTCTAATCTTTGTGGACTAAAACACTTAGACCATTTATAACATGAACAGGAAAAGATTTATGTCACTCATTTAGAAAATAATACCCAAAAGGTTATTTCTTGCCACATTTATTATAATAGCAAAATATGCTCAAGTGTATGTAAATATAAGGCTGATTAAATAGACTATGATATATATCATGTATGTGTGTATGTGTATATTGTGTGGTGATATATCATGCTGTGTGATACACAGGGTTCTCTGAGTTTATTTAATTTTGATGGCATAGTGTGCAACAATGAACACAGTAGCTAGTCTTCCTTCATAAAAGGAAAGGGAAAATGATTATATATAATTCCATATTCTTATGGAAAAAAATTTCTTTGCAAATATGCAAATAAATATTTTGCATATTTTATACTAAAAGAAAATATTTCTTTATTTTACATAAAGAAATCCAAAAAAGTGAAAACAAATACGAGGCAAGAATGGAAAAGAGATTAGTAAAAATAGATGTTGAAATGAAACTTTGCAGTGTATATCTTTATGAGTCATTCTGATTTCTGACTAATAATGTCAGCTATTTTTAAAAGGACATTGAAAGAAAACTTCAACATCTGTAAGTCTCAGTCCCAAACATTCTCATGATCAAGTCAGCCCAGGCTGTAGAAAAGTCTCTTCAAAATCATTATGCTCTGAAACATTTATCTCTACCAGATGTCAAGTATTCTTTATAATAACATATCAGAGTTTGGGAAAGTTTTTTTTAAATAAAACATACATGACGAGCACTCTCCCTCCCCCGCCCCCACCCACACCCTCATGCACTTAATAGCTGTCTCACCTTTCCCATCTCTTCCCTGAGGGAGGCCTTACAGGCGCTTCCTAAACATTTGGAAATGCCACACTTTCAGTCTTGGTTGAGTATAGGGCAATCATAAGTTGGATGTGCCTTGGAATGTGCCTTACATGTAAATAACATTGTAACTTTTATTACAGAAAGAAAAGTTTAGCAAATACACTCCAGGGTTTTGAGAAGATGTTTAATCTACAAATGTTCAATTTGTTTGTGTTGCATTTTTACAATGCAGACAATTTCTAGGTATTTCTTCCTCCCATACAAGAAGTGCAAAAGCTCAGCAACGCTGTAGCCCATGAGGGACATCATTTGCCTACCCCTTTTGTCCAAGCTCTGGGAACTCCTTGGACATAGAAGCCCCGATCATGGGAAATATATTTTGCTTTTTAGTAAAAAGAAAGACATAAAACGTTCTACCTGCCATTTTTAATTTTCATGTCCAAATACATTCTGAAAATGAAAAAGGGGTCATTTTCTTCATGTGTTTTCAGCTCTACTGCATAGAGCTCTCACCTATTGAAATTTCTGCAGTGGGCATTTTTTCTCTAGATAGTACAAAGCAAATAAATAAAACATGCTTCAGTATGTCTGATGTTTTGAATTCATTCTGGAAGGGGCCTTAATTTACACTTACAGTTTATCTTTATAAATCCAAAGACTAAAAGAAATTGACCTACGGATAAGAATTTACCAACAAACTGGAAAATACTGATCTACAGTAACAATTCTAATATGGTTAATACACGAAATTAAGAATTTGACACCATTAATTCTGCAGCTCTCACTAGCTTAAATCATCCATGGTTCCCCTCCCTCCTGACTGGACTAAGAAACAAAGCTATACTTTCTGACTCCAAGCTGTCCTTGTTCATGACACCAGCATCTCCAGTCATGCTACTCACTGCAAAGAAGAAAATATACGGCCTCAAGCTATACTTCTTGCTAAGGGGAGTTTTCAGAAACAAATTCTTGAATGTTGGGGAGTCTTCCACAATGCAGAGCTCTGAGAAGTGAAAATCTTTTTGTTCCATGATTTCCTGTAAATATGAACTACAATTACTGTTTCACAGAGTAACTGAACACCACAAAGCTTCATTTCCTAAACCAAGTTGAGAAATACTGTAGTGGACCCATGGGGGAATGAGAGCATTTTTAACAATGTTCCTTTAAAGTGGTCTGCAACTTTTGCCCTTTTTTAATTAAATATTGAAAAAATCTGAAAAAGAAGCACAGTGGGAAGAAAATAGGTTTTATCTCTTTATTAACTCTAGCTACTTCTCACAGAAAGAGGGAGACATTGTTGGCAGAAAATAATGAAAACACAAGGGCCTGTGCTGGGTGCAGGAGGAATTGCTCCTGAGACAATAAAGGTGAACTACAGATAAGGACCACCATCAAATTGCTGCCTATTTCCTTTTTTTATTTAAAGAAAATTGTGTTTCCATTCCATTCCTACCTGTCCTGTCTATGAAGAAGCCATCAACCCAGATATCTGGCAATTCCAGTTAAACGATGTAGATTGAGTTACTTTAGTGCCCTTTAGGTATCTAATGCATTCTATAGATGATTGCACTGTCACTTTGAAATTTGAAAGGCACTGAGTTGTTGTCATCAAATAACATGGCCTTAACAGAATAAATATTTTTATGTTTTGTATCCATAGTACTAAAATAAAAGAAAGTACTAAATCTAATTTAAAGTGTAACTGCATACATTTAGTTATTGTAAACGCAGTGCCACTTGGTGTATTTCTTTTAGTGCCACATTTTAAGAAAGCCAGATTGTCTTGCATGAACTAGTGCCTTAGTCTGTTTTTGCTGCCATAAAGTAATGCAGTGGGTGAGGTAACTTACAAAGAACAAACATGTATTTATCACAGTTCTGGAGGATGGGAAGGCCAAAATTAAGGCACCAGCAAATTGTATAGATGTTCTTGCTTCATCTTCATATAACAGAAGGCAGAAGAGCAAGAGAAGATCAGCTCTGTGTTCTCAGGTGGCAGAAGAGCAGAGGATAGTGAACACCCTCGCAGCCCTTTTTAAATGGCATTGATCTTCCCGTGAGGGCTCTGCCCTAGTCCCCTCCCAGAGGCCATGTCTCCCAACACTGTTGCCCTGGGGACTAACTTTCCAACACATGAAGTTTGGAAGGGACACATCACAACCACAGCCAATAGAAGCTCTGTAACTGTTCTATTGGTGAAGAAAGAAGGAACTTCTTGGACCATCTCTGTGCTAAGTAGTGTACTGTAAATGACATGTCAAATTTCCATTTGGATGTATTTTATTTCATTGTAGCCCATACCAAGTTTTTGTGCACCAATTTATTTGACAATATTTTCTTTTTCTTACTTGTTGATACACAAAATAAAAATTCATCTTTGTGATCATGAATTCTACTAGGTTACTGATGTTTTGCTGTCTCATGTGGTTAAGAAGCCACTGACAAGAGTATTTCTTATTTCACAGAATGTGTCAGATAAAGAACTAAACTCAGCATGTATTTGCTTCAAGTGCTCAGGTATACTAGCAGCAAAGCACACAGCAGAAACAATATCCTATGGAAACCTGAATGATAGTTTCTCAAGATGTCCACATTCTAGTCCTTAGGATCTGTGACTGTTACTGAGCTGCCAAAAGAGACTTCGCAGATGTGAGTAACTTCAGGGTGCCAAAATGGTAAGATTGTGCCACATTATGCGTCTGGGTAGACCCTGTGTAACTACAACTTATTACGGCAGGGAATGAGGACCAGCAGAATTAAGGAAAGTCTCGATGAGCAAAGTAAAGGTAAGAGTGTCACACTTTCAAAATGAAAGAAGGGCCCGTGAGCCATCGATGAGGAGGTCTCACCAGAAGTCTATGAGGAGTTCTCATCTAAAGAACCATGTAAAGAACATAGTTCTGTTGACATTTTGAATTCAATCAGTAAGATCCATTTCATGGTTTTTACCACAAGACCATAAGGTAAGTAAATTTGTGTTAATTGAAGCTATGTAGTTAGTGGCAGTATTTTTTACAGCAGTGATAGGAAACTAATACAATCCTCTATACGGAACATCTGTTGAAAATAAAAAAAATTTGGGTTTGGTCAGTATCAAAGTATCTCACATGCTAATAATTCAATTTCTATCTTATAAAATGCTGCAACATCAAAAGTAAAATGAAATGAGAGATTAATAGAAGGTTAGACACATGGATATCTACTAAATAATTTCCATATATAAAATACACATAATGAAGAAAAAATAGTAGATACTAAGAAATTCTAGAACATTGATATACAGGTATTTATTGTACATTTTTTCAATCTTTCTATTTTTACAACATTTTATAATAAATTATGGAAAGAGGAGTAATAATATATGTCAATCTTAAAGTGAAAATGAGGCCATTCTTGAAAAAAATCACCTTTTTATCAAGTGACTCTCCAAAAGTAAAGTTTACATAGTAAATTTGGTTAAGTTACAACTTTCATGTCAGTTGAGATTTTTAATCACAGTGAAATTTTATATACAAGATAGAAAAATTTAATGAAAACTGTGAGTCTTTTTCTTCATTATAAATACTTTGCGAAACTAAGATTCCAAAGTGAATCACATGGAGAATCTAACAATACATACTGAAGGATATGCTCACTGATATTCTTATGACAACTAAAGAATTCTAAAAGCATATTTCTTTGCCTTTGATACCATTCTGCTTTCCTCTGCCAGTTCCCACTCTGCCAGTTCCTCTCCACTCCCCAGTGAAGCTTGCTTTCTAGCAGAGTTGAAAAGTAAATATGCAATTCTTCTTCTCAGCAGGTCCTTCTTTACCAAAATGGTTCATTTTAGTAGGCGTCTTTTAAAAATTCAAAATAATTAAGATGTGCTATGTACAGGTACCAGCTCTCCATGAAGAGTGCAATCATTTTGTGCTGCAAACGTGTACCAGTAAAAATAAAAATTAAAAGAAAAAATAAAAAATTTCTGGTGCACTTAGTACCTACAGTAAATGAACAAAAAAAAAAAAAAAAAAATTCCAGGCCTTAAGATATGTCATAGGACATCTCGGAAACCGCAGACACTGAACCCAGATTTGTTTCCAAGATATGCTCCTGCAGTCAGCACTGCGGTCTATGTAGTGCCGTCAGCAGCTCATGCTGCCTGGTAATAAGTGAATCACATAGAAACTGTAGAGTAGGCTATTGTTCTCTAATTATTTTCAGGTCCAATCCCAGGTTGTTTGCAGTCCACAGTACTGCTTTTAGTCCACAGTACTCAAATTTTAAGAAAAACAAAACACAGTAATTGCCAACAGTAAGGTATCAACTTTTATCCCACCTTTAAGTTCAATGACTGATTTTCGTTATCATTCTTACATCTCCGTTAGTTAATTGTACTTAATTTTTTTCATATTCCTGCTGGTGGTTTCATTATATCTATTATCCCTCTGAAATTGCCTATAACCTACGGAAGACCATCTTCCGAAATTAACCAATTAAACAAAGGCACAGATCATTAAGTAACTTAATTGTTAATTCAGCAGACTTTGCCAGTTTATTTTAGATTATTCTATTTTTAAAAATAGCACTTAGATATATGTCCAAAATGTAAATTCTTTGTGCTTGATTTGAACAGGAAACCATACCCTGTTATTACCCCTCTTCAATATCATCTTTGATCACCACCCATAGTAGGTGCCACTTTTTAGGCTTTAAACTGAGTTCCTACAAAAAATGTTTCCCTTGTGTCTTTACCTTTGTTACGAGTAAAAAAACCTAGCCTCTCTGTCTCTCTCTCTCCCTCTTTCTCTGTCTCCCTCCCTCTTTCCCTCTCTCTCTCTCTCCCTCTCCCTCTCTCTAATTGCATTGGATTAGATTCCTCAGCTGGGCCCCAAATGCTACTCAGCAATTCTTTTATTTGACGATAATTGATTCCCTATTGCACTTGCCACAGCAACTGTTTGAAATGCATCTCAAGGCACCTAACTCACACCTGTCATCCTTACTCTCAGTAAATAATTTTATCATCCATCTGAATCACAAACACCAAACTCCTCTGGAGCAATTCCTATTCTGATGTACAGAATGATATTCTTCCCCCATCTGTTTAAATTTCCTCAGAAATTTATTCTTCTTGATTCCACGTAGTCTTAAGGCAGGGATATCATTCTATTTCATGATTATTTTTTCTCTAGTGGAACAAACCCTGCTTTACCTGCAACATTTATTCCACATGAACACCCTATTGCATACCAGAAACAAGGCTGACATATTGAACTTGGCATCACTGAAGGCTAGAGGTTGATAAAAGAGAAAAAATTTCTGAAGAGACATATCTGATTTTAGGACCCGGTTTATGGCACAGTTGATTCATCTTCAGTGCATGGCCCATTGCAGTCACCCACTTTTGGTTCCTGGAGCCTCTGGAAGGGTCTAGCACCATTCCAGAGCAAACAGCTGGGTATTTTCATCCTCAGAAATACGCACTGGAGAGATGTATTCCCCTCCTGTCTTCCCAGGGCCCAACACCAGTCCTCCTCCAGACAGGTACTGAAGTGATCACTTTCACATGACAATTACCATGTGTTCTATTCACATAATTTTTTTTTCTTACATTCTGTAAGTACCTTCCTTATTCTGGTCGATAGCTTTTTCTTTCTTTCTGTCTTTTCTCTGCTGCTGCTTCTTTTAAAGATCTATCCTCTCCTTAGTCAGATGTTCAATTTTCGTTTCCTCCATACACTCTTCCCAGTATCTCATTCTCTGATTTCACTTACTTGCTCTTAAACTGACGTAGAAGACTATTGGATTTTACTTTAGTTAGTTGCATATTCAACTGTCCTTCTACAAGGTGGAACTGTTAAGTATCAAGAACACTCATTTTTTTGTAAAAATAATACAAACCATTTCATGTAACACTTAGAGTCTATAATTGATGGATACCTATGTACTAGACAGTTTTCCAAGCACTTTAAATGTGTTACCTTATTTGATCTTTAACAACAGAAATAGTGCTAAGAAAAATAATGTTTATTATTAGCCCCATTTTATGATTAGAAAATAAAGCAACAGAGAGGCTAAATAATTTGCCAGACTCCCAAACACAGTCGAGGTTGGAAGCAGGCTTTGCACACGGATGGGTAACCCCAGTGCTGCCACCTTTGTCCCCTTTGTGAAATCCTCCTTATGTGGGGAGCAGCTGAAGCTAGAGATCGGTCACATGTGGGGGGCTAAGACAAAGCCCCGCAGAGAACATGGAGAGCTCCTTGAGCCACATAAACAAGCTGTTCCAGCTCACAAACAAGTTAGCCAGAGAGGTTGAAATTGGCATCAACCTTCTGAGTGCGTAAATGAACACTCTGAAGACTTTGGCTGGTTCCTTTCCTCCCAGCCAGAGAGAGGGCTCTACCTGACCTCAGCTTAAGTCTCATCTTTATTTCTCATTCCTCTCACTTTTTTTTGCCCTGGAACATCAAGAGCTGCTCAACAGGTGGCATCCTTCACTTACAGGTATTCCCTAAGTGTTGTTTGGCATTGAAATAAGATTTTCCCTACCATTTAAAGTAAGGCAGGTGTGATGGGCTAGCTCTGAGCTGTCCCCCAAAGCCTCGTGTGTTTAGAAGGTGATTGACACATAGGGACACTATGCTCATCAGCAAATTCACCTACTGAAAACGTGACAGAGGAACGTGTTGTTAGGAGGTGAAGTCGGGTCAGCAGAGGCAGGTTACTGGGGTGTGACAAAAAGGCACACCTGCCCCCCAGCCCCTTCCTTCTGCTCTGCTTTCTGGCTGCCAGGACAGGAGCAGCTGTCTCTATGCCAAGCCCTTCCTCCACACAGTGGCAGGGCAAATATCCCTGGCTTGAACCCACTGAAACCGTGAACCAAAACCAACTACATTTTTAAGCTGTGGGTGTCAGAATTCTGTTCAAGCACACAGGCAGCTAAGACAGTAGGTCCCATCCACATTCCAGAAGAAAGGATTGACCTTTTTTAAAAAAAGACAATATAACATGACTGTGAATACAAGACCTCAAACCAATGAAATTCACAGGAAGATGATTTCACAAGTTCTTTTAAAGCTTCTGCATAAAGGTTTTGGCACTTCATTAAAGAAAATTTTTTTTGAAAAAAATGAAATAGTAAATACTTAAAGATAATACAAGTTCTCTTCCATTTCACTGGATGTGCACACATTTACACACACACACACACACACACACACACACAGAGTTATGTTAACAAGTGTCCAGTTGAGGAGTTCATTACCATAACCTGTCAACATTGCATGTAACCTTATCAGTGCTCGTGTAGCACTATACTTTTCAAGAGTTAACTGAAAACTCTGTCTTTGAAATGAACCATCTTTTGTGACATTATTTTATTTACTTTTAATTAATATATAAAAAATGTACATATCAGAGAAACACCATGTAATGTTTCCAGATGTGCACATACTGTGTGATGTTTACACCAAGTTCAACAGATCCATCTCCTTAAACATTAACCCCTCCTTTATCAGTCTGTAACACTCTCGATAAAGGCTTTGCCATGTTGACCAGCAAAATGTATCTAAAATTTTCTTAATAAAAATAGAAGATTATGCATCTACTTGATGGAAAAATCAGAAATGGATCCAGGCAACCACAAGGTACTAATGAAGCTCCAGATAAACTTTAAACATAAAGCTCTTAGATCTAATTAAACTTTTTGCATATGTGAGAGCATGTTTCTATTCTCAAATAATTAGAAAAGAACGTATTATCAGGTTCACTTGCCACACTAAGTGGCATACTATCCATCAGGTTAAGTTGAGCTTTTGAAACTGGAGTATTAAAATATATCAGCAGCAGAAAGTAAAGCATTTGATTGAATGGCTAGTTATAATTCAATAACAAATGCTTACTCATTCCCCCAGTTGTTTCCGTATAATCATGTAATTTTCATTGGAGTTCATTTTGAAACAAAACTAGGATTATTGAACTATATATTATATGCGGTACTAAAAGGACTTTTAAAAAAATTGTTCATGGTAGATATAGAGGAGAAACATTGTATTCTCTTCAATTCTGCTTTTTTGCAGTATCTCCCTTATGCAGATACCAAAATGCAATAGAGTATAGAAATTGCAAACACTGCTTTAGAATTCGTGTAGTTTATACTTTATTGACTTTTAAAAATCAATTTGTTCCTCTCTTTAATATTAGTGGCTCAGCACATCCATTTAAAAGAACAGTGTCCTGATAGATGGAGAGCTTGGATCTCAGCAGGCTCCTCTGTCTAGTAGACGCAATGAAATTGAAGAGAAGCTGCTGGATTGCAGGTGGGCTAGGGACAGGTGGGAGGGAAGGGTGAAGGGTTGCCAGAGAAAACATCGTGAAGGGTGCTTAAGCCTGCAGGAAGTTATGGGATGATGTTCATGCTTAAAAGAGATCTTTGAAAATTTTCATGCTTTCTTATTAACAGCATGGTCTTTTGTGAAACTGAGAAAGTTTCTGTGTTTGTGTACAGCTGAAGAGCAAGAGAAAAATACAGCTATATAGCTATATGCCTTTGAACATGCCAAAAAGGGTGAGGGCCTGACAGCAGGACAGGGAAAAGTGGCAAGCTTCACACATGCTGCAGATATGTTACTGTACGTTCAGTGATGTGGACGGTGTTTATATGCTTAGAACAAGCATCTGCGTGAGCCAACTATATAAAATATGAGAGAGGTGATCAAAGTTTACTGATGAGGTATTTAAGGAAGCAGAATTTCTATTAAAAACTTCTGAGCTAAAATTAATTTGTCAATTGTATGAAAAAAAGGATGCAAGGGTCTAAAAATATTCCTACACATTGTAAGATAAAAATGCCTATTTTTTCTGAGCAAACAGCAAATTTGAAGGATTAAAAAGAGGGCACTGAGTTAAGACATTGCTAAGTTTCTTGAAATCAAAAGTTCTAAACTAACATTGGATATTAACATGTACATATATTTCACAGGTTTTATCATCCAACTTTCTAACACAGCACAATGTCCTTTAAAAATGCATTTCTTAGGGAGTTTTATTATCCAGATTTATATCCCCATGGGGTTTAAGCAAAGGCCAAGAACGTTTCATAAATGCATAAAATATGTCTTACCTCCCTTCAGTAGAAAGAACACCAAAAAAATCAGACATTGCATTTTTCATCAAATATTGAGATGGAGGTTATCTATTAAATGCAGTTTCCTTCCAGGAGCTTATGGGAAGTGATTTGTGTGGGCCGGATACAGATGTGAGTGTTCTGTGTGTGTGTGTGTATGTGTGTGTGTGTGTGTGTGTGTGTGTGTGTGTGTGTGTATGCAAGCATGTATGATTGATTACACATCTTAAATAAAAACCTCACCTTTCTGTCCCCTGTCTGAGACCACAGTCTCTCCCCCAGTGAGCCCTTCCAGGATAGGCAAAGCATGATGACTTGCCAAGGGCAGTGAAGATATCAATGACCTGATCTTCCTCCTCCCCGCTGTTAATTGGTATTCTTCTGTGCTATTCATATGAAAATTCATAATGGATTCTTCCACAAACTTCACAAATTTTAACCATCTACCTATCAACTAATGAACACCTGCTCACCTACTTCATTGTAACCAAGAGTCTGCCTTGGAACTGTCTCATGAGCCTGTCACCTTGACAACCTTCCGTGCTTGCCATGTTTCCTCTCAGATTTGTGTAAATTCCCAACTGTTCAGGACAGTGTGAGACATGACACAAGTTGATGTCTTGCAAATTTTGTTGTCATTCTAGTTTGATATAAAAGAGGATAAGTTAAAGCAAATTTTTAGGCTGTGGCTTACTTTATATTTTAAAATTTTACTGAAGATCTCAAAGAGCTGCTGTTTATGTGAATAGAATCTAATGGCATTCTTATTCTACTTGTGTTGCTGTAACAAAAAAACTTGAAGCTGGGAAGTTGATGAAGAAAAGAAGTTTATTTAGGCTTGTGGGTCTAGAGTCTGAGAATTCCAGAATTGGGTGGCTACCTCTTGCAGGGCCTCCTGCTGCTTCAAAATGTGGTAAAAGTAGGTTGGAAGTGGGGGAAAGACACATACAAGAGAGAGTGGCCAAGCAGGGAAGGTCACCATTAGTTAGCCATTAACCCCTCCAGGAGGACTTTGCCTTCAGGACCCAAATACCTCTCATGAGACTGCACCCCAACACTGCTGAATTGAGTTTCCAACACATCAACTTTTGGGGTGCACACCATAGCTGGTGTTTACTACATTAAAAAATAAAACTGAAAAATTCTTAAAATACTTATTTGTTAATTCATTTGAAAGTGCCAATTATAAACTCATTATATGGTCACACTCCCAATGTGTTTGTGGTTCAAAACCAGGTTTTCTACAATGGAAAAATCTAATGAGAAAAATGTCATTATTTTATATTTTGACTCATCAGTTTAACGCCTGACTTAATAATAAGAATTAAGTTTAAATTCTGGCTTCTCCTATCTGTTTCTGCACCTAATCTTCTGTGATATTCTTCACATAGACTTTGGAGAAGTCCACTATATCCTTGAGCATGATCATGATAAAGGCAAATAAATAGTTACATTTCCTCACTGATTGTGAAGAAATTTATATGTTGGATGATGTAACACAGATGCTTAGGTGTTCCTCGAGAATAGAGAACCGTGAGTAAAGGGCCACTGAGAACCTAGCACAGGCCGTTTAGAGGTGAATATAAAACAGAATGCTTTTGTGACAAAAAAGTTTTAATTGAGTCTCCAGTGATTATTTAGATTACTTCTAATAGAGTAGAAATTAAAATCTAGCTGGAAACTCTATTATATAAACACTTGAACTACTATTAAACTAAAATTCAAACTTACGAAGTAAATATAAACAAAATGACAAGCACAATAAAACTCAAATTCTTAGCCCTGACATTACTGAAATGAAATCATTCTAACATCAAAATAATACCTATTGCCCTAAGAGCAAGGTTCTTTGCCATATTTGTCCTGTCGTGTGTCTTATATCCAGTGTGTTCCCTTTTCATTCTTTCTCTGGTTCTTATTGGAACTCACACACATCAAATTGGATAAAAAGCTTCCATAATTCAGGACACTTTCTCATCACTGGCCCATTTGCGGTCATTTTTATGTGGTTGTTTGTTAGCTAGTTTTTAAAAAACTTATTTACAATGTTCATATTACTCATTTATTATAATTTTATGAGTTCTGTTATATTATACAATGTATGCTTAATGGAAAAATAAAATATCAACAAAATAAAATATTGAATATTGAATTTTTTTGAGTGTTTATAATAGACATCTACATTTGCAACATCAACTTTTTTTGGTTTAAAAAACCCAAAAAATAACAACAGAAATGAATTCCCTTCTGAACTAAAATGAAAAAGATAAAACTCCAATAAAAATAATATTTACTTCAATTATGATACCTAAGGCAATCTCTACACATGAAAACAGCAGATTCCAGATACAAGGATTGTTTACAGTTTTTTTTTTTTTTTTTTTTTTTTTTTTGGCGGTACTGGTGATCAAACTCAGGACCCTGCGCCTGCTAGGCAGGCACTTATTCCACTGAGCTAAATCCCCAGCCTCTAGGATTGCTTACAATAAGAGCACATGTGTTTTCCTTTTCTGTCTTTTTTTTAGGACATACTTGCAATCTTGCTGAGCTTGCTGTTTTCCTAGGAGGTTTTTGTGCTGTTTCCCCTGTCTGTTCACTGATCTGTTCCAGAATTCTTTTGTAGTGTTCTTTGGACAGATGCATATTGTTCTTCCTCTATCGTAATTGATCTTTTATTATTCAATCTCAACTTTCCAAGCAGATCTTTCCCTGATATTTTGTACTTTTTACTTTCTTTGTCAACTGTGATACTATTTATGCCTGACATGTTTAGAAGCAAGTAAAAGACAACCATTGGCCAATGCTTTGTATTGCAAGAGATAGTACTTGCTGCAGAACTCATTAACAACATCTACTCTGCCTTTCATTTTGTTGTAAAATATAAGCGTTTCTGGCTTCATCTGTGTTGAGGGTTCACTATCAATCTTATCATCATGGCGTGGTGTTAGCAGTATCAATACTGCTTTGTTTTTCTTTGCCATGTGCAAGGCTAATGTTTTGTCTTTCTGCCACTCAAAGATTGGACTATACATTTCTCTGTAAATATGCAAGATTCTTTTCCAGAATCTCCACTTTGGTTTTACTAATAGTTCCTGTGCTGGTTAACTGGTGTTCTTTTAGCAAATGTAACATCAATGGTAAACTAATTGTTGAAAACGACGTTTTGGTTACTTTCTGAAATAGGTACAACAAGTGTGTTCATAAAGTTTATCACTGCACAAATAAATATGTGGAGTTTATCTTGAGTTCCAGGACAGATTTCTAAATTTAAAGTGTAAAATGTCTTTGCATCTACCAGGGTTTATAGTTTTATACCCTACTTGGAAGGTCTATTTGGCATATGTTGCTGAATGCTGCAACCACAAAATGACACACATTGTTTGTCAAATGTCATGTATTTAGAAGGTGTGTAACCTGCTTGATGATTCAAAACAAAGCTTTCCAAAATAGAGCGAATAACAGCCAAACTGTCAGATATTTTCTTTCTTGGGGGGTGTTTCTGTCATCAAAACATAGGTAATTTTGAGGAAAACAAAATCTCTTGAGTATCATTGCTGTTCTGAAAATTTTAACACCACATCCATCCGCTTCACCATAAATCCTTTTGATTCTGACAACTAGAATGGTAAAATCCTGCTATGAAGGTTTTAGTTCAGATAGTGAGGTGTCATGGTAAATATATTTTTGAGTATTGCAATTGGTGCACAGAGAACGTTTACTTGTATTTCATTACTAGTGTATTTGACAACATCTTGTAGCATATGGTCTGTCACAAACAATTTCCAGCATTGACTCAGTACTGGAATTCTGTCCAATAGATTTCACCCCTGGCAAGAACCTAAGAACATTTTCTGACCTAGTTCTAGTGTTGGATCATTCAGATATATGTGACAATTTTGTAGCATTTTGACTAGTCGAATATTTCTTTACATTACTGTTTCCTTCCTCATATGAATCTCGGCCTTCATTCTCCAGTTCTCTGTCTGTCATTTCTTGTCACATCTCACTGAGGCAACTCCTTTAGCTTCCACTCCAAGTCAACATCGGTGGCCAAGTCACCTGAGGACTCTTTGGACTTCTCCCGAAACTTGTAAAAGCAGAGGATCATGTGACATTGTTATGGTTGATAGATTGTGTCAACTTGGGGAGTCTAGAGGTTTGACTGAGTGACTCAGCAGGAAGCCAGGGTGCTTACTTTGTATGTATCCTGAGCCTGTGGAAGACGAGGGCATGGAGATTGTGTGAGAGCAACATGACCCCTGGTTAGGGATAGGCTGTTTACAATGTAAGGGAGAAAGAGGCTGCTTGCCTGCCATTCCTTCCTTCTGCTAGTTGCTTTGGCTGTGTTCTGCTGCCATGAATATTTGCCCTCTGCTATGTGCCACTCTGCCTCTGAGCCAGCCAAGTATGGGCTGCAGTCTCCACAAAATGTAAGTTAAATAAACCTTTCCTTCCTTAATTTTGGATATTGGGTATTTTGTCTCAGCAATGAGAGAAAAGTAACCAAGACAAACATTGTACTACATTGGTCTAATTCTACAAGGAGAGTCAAAACAAAATATTCAATAAGACAAACTATAAACACACAAAATTGAAACACAGGGCATAAGGTGGGTAAATACTTGCCCATTAATAATTTGATGCAGGTACATAGATCTTGTTGTTTGTCTACCAAGTGGGGGAGCACAAAGATAAATTCCTTATTCCCCTGCTGCAGCTACAATGACACACATCAAACTTGTTATGCTCATGTAAATATTTTCATTAGAAAGCTATGGTATGGATGTGTTTCACACAACCAGTAAATTCATCACTCAAAATAAAATCTAATACCTTCACATTAATTTAATGATATTTCCCTCTTAAGCTAGTCCCTAAGTTTTTCCCACCCAGGGCAGCCATAATCCTAAATTCTGAATATAACATCCTTTCTGTTTCTTAAAATGTAGATATATTTACATAATTTTATATATTTCTAAAACTATATATTTATATTTTATTGTTCTGTCTTCACAAAAAGGAGATGTACACAATATTTAAAAATATATTTTTTTGACTTCCGGGAAGATGGCGACCAGGTGAGCAGCAAGGAAGCGATCCTCCTTGGTAAACACCACCAGCTCGAGACAGACTTGGCGAGCGTGAATGCCGGGACCTCGGCTGGGAAGTTCAAACTGAACGTGTTTCTCTGAGCTGCTGGGGGAGATGCGGTAGGGCGGCCCAAACTGCCATGGCGAGATGCAGGAAAGCCCCAAAAGCTGGGCACCAGAGACGCTCCGCGCAGGGAGGGGGCTTGGCTGGGTCCGAGCGCCCTGGGGGCACAGCTAGCTCGGTCCCTCCCGCCTCCCGAGCTGGCACAGCTTTCCAGTGACACCCGTCAGAAATCTGCTTTTTAGCAGCGGCAACACCCGGCAGTCTCAGATTTCGCGCGCATCGAGCAGGCTGCGCAGCCTAGGAGCGGAGCATCCCGCTCCCTCCCCCAGACCCGGAGAGCGCGAGGAAACAAGTGGGTGTGAGCGGCGGATCGCGAGCATAGCACAAAAAACTGGCACCTTGGAACCTTCCTGCCTGCAGGGACTCCGAAAACTGGTGAGCTATCTGCGCTCGCTACTAGATCACCGAGTGGGGGAGGAGATCCATCCCTATACCTGCAGGGAACCCTGGGAGGGCGGGGGAGCGGTCTCACACACCTCACCCAGGTCTCTCGCTAGGGAGTAGCTAACCAACATCTGAACAGCCTTTTAAGCGGAACTCTCAGCAGAAAGTTTAAGGGACATTGTCCTGAAGAGAAGGAGTCATTGGAGCAGCCTCTGCAGCAGACCTTCGCCTGCTGAACTGCCTGGGGAATTTATAGCTCAACATTTTGAATCTGATACCCAAAAATGGAAAAAAACAGAGGAACAAAATGCAGTCTCAGAACTCAACCCCACCCAGAACAAGCCCTGAATGCGAGGATACAGGGGAACCAGGAAGCCACATACCTGCAAGTTATGAAACAATTGCATCCGAAATGGAACAACTCCAACAGGCCATAAAAGAGCTTAAAGCAGAAATAAGCCACATACCTGCAATGATCTCTCAGACAAAAAATGAACTGAAAACTATAATGGAAGAAATGTTCCGTACACATAGAGAAGAAATAGATAAGAGATTAGAAGAAAATAGGAAACAAATGGAAACGTTACAAGAGCAATTTAGGAATGAATTACCAAGAATGAAACAGGTCCAAAGAGATTGCCAGGTTTGAAAACTTCCACGGAAAGCTTGCAAAACCGCTTAAATGAAACCAAAGATAGAATTTCAGACATTGAAGACAGCATGGCAGCTTAGGAGCGTGAAAGGAAGGATCTCATAATATCATCAAAGACCCAAGAAAAATCAATCCAACAGCTGCAAGATGAGGCAAAACGAAATAATATTCAAGTTATAGGAGTCAGTGAAACAGCAGGAGACCACACAAACGATATAAAAAGAATATTTGCTGAAATAATAGCAGAAAATTTACCGAACAAGGTAAAAGATACTCAGGTACAGTTAATAGAGGCATATAGAACCCCAACGATCCATAACGCAAAGAAAAACACACAGAGACATATAATAGTCAAGATCCCAGATATCCAGCAAAAGAACACAATACTAAAAGCTGCTAGAGAAATGAAACAGATCACCTATAAAGGAAAGCCCATCAGAATTACAGCAGACTTCTCAACGGAAACCATAAAATCAAGAAGAGGTTGGAGCAAGATATTACAGAGTCTGAGACAAAAAAACTTCCAACCCAGACTGATGTATCCTGCAAAACTATCTCTCAAATTCAATGGAGAAATAAAATATTTCCACGACAAAGAACAACTGAAGAACTTCATGAATGCCAAACCAACATTGCAAAAAGCACTAAAAGATATTCTAGACAGAAAAAAGAGACCACAATCCAAGAACAATGATAGAAACAACTCCCTATACAGAACAAGTAAGTAAACATTCAGCAAAAGAAGGAAAACAACAACATGGAAATTACATGACTAGAATTAGCCAACATATAACCACTGTAACTATTAATGTAAATGGCCTCAATTTACCAGTGAAAAGGAAAAGATTAGCAGAGTGGATTAAGGAACACAATCCAACGATATGCTGTATACAGGAAACACATTTTACTCAAAAGGAAATCCACAGGTTGAAAGTTAAAGGCTGGAAAACAATTCTCCATGCAACAGGTCCCCAGAAAAAAGCAGGGGTAGCTATTATGTTTGCAGACAATGTAAACTTCAAACCAAAAACAATCAAAAGAGATAAAGAAGGCCACTACA